>CAJQUW010016750.1:0-139264 GCA_907163375.1 Prostheceraeus crozeri | reverse complement strand
AAACTGAAACTTATTTCTGACGCCACAAAGCGACTTAAACTTTATTTCCAACATACACACTATTGAAACTTGTATTTTAAATCTGAAACTTTATTTTATAAAATACTTGTTAACGGTCGAAACTTTATTTTATTTCTAACATACAAACAGATAAAACTTTATTCTTAACTTGTAAACTGATGAACCTTCATTTTTATTTCTAACATATAAACAGATAGAAATTTAATCTTAACATACACACTATTGAAACTTTATTCTTAACATGCACACTGTTGAAACTTTATTTCTAACTAGTAAACTCTTGAAACTTTATTTTGATATACAAACAGCTAAAACTTTATTTCTAACGTATACACCATTGAAACTTTATTTTTAAACTAGTAAACCTCTTGAAACTTAGTTTTTCATATACAAACAGCTAAACTTTATTTCTAACATATACACTATTTAAACTTTATTTCTAACTTGTAAACTGTTTAAACTTTATTTTAACTTGTAAACGGTTGAAACTTTGTTTTATTTCTATCATACAAACAGATAGAACTTTATTCTTAACTTGTAAACTGAAGAAACTTCATTTTATTTCTAACATATAAACTGTTATAACTCTATTTTGAAGCACATAAACTATTAAAACTTTATTTCCAACGTGTACACTATTAAAACATTATTTCAGCTTGTAAACTGTTCAAACTTTATTTTTTATCTTGCACACTATTTAAACTTTATTTTAAAACTTGTAAACTATTGAAACTTTATTTTTAACTTGCAAACTATTGAAACTTTATTTTGATTACTAACCTATAAACAGATAGAACTTTATTCAGAAACTTGGAAACTGGTGACACTTTCATTCTATTTCTAAACAAACCAAACAGATACAAGACTTTATATCTTAACATGACACACACCCTATTTGAAAACATTAGTAGTATTTAACTTGCAACTCTTAAAACGTTATTTTTAACTTGTTATAACGGTATGAAGACTTTGTTTTATTTCCTAATCATACAAACATATAGAACTTCATTCATAACTTGGAAACTCAGTGGCAAACCTTCAATTTAATTTCAAACTTGTAAACTCTTGAACACGTTAATTTTGATAAAGCAAACCGAGCTAAAACTTTATTTCTAACGCATACACCCAATGAAACTATAATTTCTAACGTTGTAAAACTCTTGACACAGTTATAATTTATATTTTTAACATTAGTATGACTGTTGAAACTTTATTTTATCATCTAACAAATAAACAGATAGAACTTTATTATCTAACATGTAAACATGGTAGAAGACTTCATACTAATTCTAACACTAGTAAACAGGTGAGAACTTCATCTCTAGACTTCTAAACATACCAAGAGATCGCACTTTATTCGTAACTTGAAACAGTGACACACCAGCTGTCATTCTATTACTCAACATACAAACCAGATAAAACTTTAGCTCAACACTAGCACACACTATAAAACCGTTAGTTAAACTTGTAAACTTCTAGAACTTTATTTTTCTAACAGTAGTTAAACAGGATTGTGAAACTTTAGTTTAATTCTCAGACAATACCAACAGATCGCACTTTATATCTTGAACTTGTCTACTAACCTGATAGAACATCAATATTCTATTTCTAACATATAAACTGTTATAACTCTATTTTGAAGCACATAAACTATTAAAACTTTATTTCCAACGTGTACACTATTAAAACTTTATTTCAGCTTGTAAACTGTTCTAACTTTATTCTTAACATACATTACACTATTGAAACATTAGTTTTAACTTGTAAACTCTTGAAACTTTATTTTTAACTTGTAAACGGTTGAAACTTTGTTTTATTTCTATCATAGAAACAGATAGAACTTTATTTCTAACGTACACACAATTGAAACTTTATCTTATTTCTAACATACAAACAGCTGAAACGTTATTTCTAATGCACATACTATTGGAACTTTTCTTTTAACTTATAATCTGTTGAAACTTTATTTTGACTTGTAAACTGATGAAACTTTATTTCTAAATGGTAAACTTTTGAAGTTTTATTTTTAACTTGTAATTGTTGAAGCTTTAATTTTAACTTGTAAACTGTTGAAACTTTATTTTTAACTTGTAATAACGGTTGAAACTTTGTTTTATTTCTATCAGACAAACAGATAGAACTTTATTCTTAACTTGTAAACTGATGAAACTTCATTTATTATTTCTAACATATAAAACTGTTTATAACTCTAGTTTTGAAGCACATAAACTATTAAAACTTTATTTCCAACGTGTACACTATTAAAACTTTATTTCAGCTTGTAAACTGTTCAAACTTTATTTTTTATCTTGCAAACTATTTAAACTTTATTTTAAAACTTGTAAACTATTGAAACTTTATTTTTAACTTGTTAACGGTTGAAACTTTATTTTATTTCTAACATATAAACAGATAGAACTTTATTCTTAGCTTGTAAACTGTTCAAACTTTATTTTTTATCTTGCACACTATTTAAACTTTATTTTAAAACTTGTAAACTATTGAAACTTTATTTTTAACTTGCAAACTATTGAAACTTTATTTTATTTCTAACATATAAACAGATAGAACTTTATTCTTAGCTTGTAAACTGGTGAAACTTCATTCTATTTCTAACATACAAACAGATAGAACTTTATTCTTAACTTGTAAATGGTGAACCTTCATTTTATTTCTATCTTGTAAACTCTTGAAACAGTTATAATTTTATTTTTAACTTGTAGACTGTTGAAACTTCTTATTTCTAACTCGGTAAAAACTGTTGATAATGATATCTTTCATTTACAAATTGTAGAACACTTTGTCCAACTTGTAAACTAGTAAATCTTGTTCGCCATCGAAATCTAACTATTTAACATCTTCATCATGGAAATCAACTGTTCCACAGTCGGAGTAAAAGTTTGAGATGATACACTCCTGGCAAACTAACTCATGAAGTAGCTTTGCTGTAATACATTTCTATCTGTAAACATATGATAATGTTAAAGTGAATCTAAAACTTTTCAGCTTATTAATTGTTCATCGTTGCATCAACGCTTTAAACACGTGAACAGTTATAATTTTATTTTTAATTTACACTTAGTCTAACGTGGTTAAACTAGTAAATCTGAGCGATTCTTATTTTTACAAACAGTTGCACCTTTATTTCTAACATATACACTATTGAAACTTTATTTCTAACTTGTAAACTCTTGAAACTTTATTTTGAGATACAAAAAGCTACAACTTAATTTCTAACTGGTAAACTCTTGAAACAGTTATAATTTTATTTTTAATTTACACTTAGTCTAACTTGTAATCTAGTAAATCTTGCGATCTTATTTTTACAAACAGTTACACCTATATTTCTAACGCATACACTATTGAAACTTTATTTCTAACTTGTAAATCTAAAAACATTTCATATGGACGATGATGGTAGATGAAATAGTGTCAGATAAAATTAAGATAGCTTACACTTCTGATACAGGGATAGCAATCGACTGCGATCCATGTGTAAAGAGCTTGATAGACTACGGAAGAGAGAAGTGTGTTATGTTGCGTGTGGCGCGTGAGTGTCCTCCCATTTCATTCCATTCATCAATTCGTCTCATTGATAGAGACAGGTAGAACTCATGGTTCTCATAACGTATGCAATGGAAAGTTTTAGGCAACCTTCGACAGTTGGCTAAATGTTGCCCTGGCGCGAATGCATACTACGTTGAGACAGAGGCAATCACTTGCAAACATGACGCAGAGAGGTTTAACAAGATTGACCATTGCCGAATGTCCCTTGCGGTATACATAGCTACGGGTTTCACCGCCGCCCTTTACAGGAACGCCCGTCGAAAGGAAGTATTACACCGAACTTCATTTGCAACGTTCAAGTTGACTGATAGCAGATTCAACTTAATGATAGTATTCGCCAGTCCGAAGACTGCCCAGGGCAAACCGCGAGGAGGTTCTATCATGTCTTGCCCCATGGTGGCCCTTAAGAGAGCCGATGGTTCGTTCTCGGGAGTAACGTCATCTTACAACCTACCAATTCTACTGAGAGAGTCTTTGACTCTCTCTTTGGTAGCACTGTCGACTTCCACACTAACTGGTACATGGCTAAAAAGTGGAATGTAGCGCCATTCCGTTGGATTGACAGCAGTTGCTGTCATCGGATTGCCAATCAGAGCAAGATTATTAAAAACTCTGTCTTGCTCCTCTAGCCTGACAAACTCCTCAAATAAATTTCGCGGCCTTAACTGCAGTCCGCGAGGAGAGCTGACTTGACTGTTCGGCGTCTGCATGATTGAAATGAAATGAGAGGCAGTGGTTTATATACCCCTCTAATGCGACGCCACGTTCAAGTTGACTGATAGCAGATTCAACTTAATGATAGTATTCGCCAGTCTAAAGACTGCCCAGGGCAAAGCGCATTGAAGGCTCTATCATGTCTTGCCCCATAGTGGCCGATTATACGGTAGTGTGTTAGTAGATTTCAATCATTGAAAAGGGAAGATGAGAATCATTTCATTTGTCTCATCAACGTTTATCATGGGAACAATCATTGAAGGGGACATCTAATGAATTACATTTCACTCTACTCCATATCATAAAGACTAACCTTTGTCGAATGGCTGAAGTACTCTGACCTGGCGAGAGAAAGCGTCACGTTGAGTATGAAGTCGAACGCCCAACATGAGCAACGGCTCAGAGGTTTCGGTCTAACAAACGACGAACAGCCCGTGCAACACAATCCCTCTACGGCAGTACCCGCCGTCCCGAAGGAACGCTCGAGCAAAGGAGGTATTACAGCGATGATGTGCTTTATGAGTAGAAGTGAATCTCTTGATAGCAAGAGACTATTCAACTAGATAGCAAGTCAAAAATAACCTGATAGCAGGACAAATGTATAGTCAGTAATTTACACTTAGTGAGGAATGATAGATGTGAGTGTAGTGAGTGGCACTCGATCCCGTCGACAGCCCGAAGGCCTTGTACTGATCACTAGGGAAGTGAGAGATCTTCCCCGATACCCGCTCTTTACAGCTGAAAACATCATTGTCACTGCCCCGAAGTGGTAACAGGAACGCCGAGTCAAAGGTAGTGAACAGTAGCTGGGATCTAACCCCTCAAAGCTGCCTTAGTCTTAGTTGAATTTGAAATCTGATAGCAGATTTGAACTTCGCATACTTGAAAACCTTGAGGAAACATCCCAAGTTGTTGCTTTGATCAGCTTGATAGCAAGCCGTAGAGAGCTTGATTCACCAGCGTTTTGCAATGGAGATGTTTAGAGGCCACCCATGACAAGATAGCTAAGACTCAACCGATTGGCGTTCAAAGTGCTACGTTGAGAGCTGTGTCAAATGCCCAACATGAGACATGAGTTGTCCCAGCGGTTACGGTCTTAAATATGACACATTCCCTTGCCACACTTATCACTACGGCATCGTCCGCCGTCCCGAAGGAACACCCTGTCAGTGGAATATTACAGCAAAACTCTCCGTGTCTTGCTCGCTTTCAGTGAAAAGCCGCTTATACCATGAGAAGACTGGCTCAGACATCATTAAAAATGCTTTCATTGACTTCAGCAGGGTCGAAAACCCCAGAAAACCTCCAAAACTAGTGAATTTAAAATTTTCAACTTTTTAGCACTACTTATGAAATTTTATAAGTAGTCCATCACTTAGGGCAGGTCAATAGCGACCGAACCTTTTTTGAATCAAGTCAAACGGACTTGTAGAAGCAAAGTTACGAGCCTTTAAAGTTTTGGAGTCTTTTATGGCCTGGAGACGAAGGCCATCTCCTGGCGAACCTCTAAGTCTGACGCCTTTGCTGATATCAGCAATGAAATTTTCTAAGTCGGTTTCTTACAGAAACTTGGAATTTGGAATGTCCGAAGCTATCATCGGAGCTCAGAGAGACGACCTACCTCTGACAGTCGTTCTCCTCTAAATGACAAGTCTCCGTTGGTTCCCAGCTTATATAGTGTGTGGCGATCAGCTGATGACGTAATACCCATCATCCAAACACTAAAAATCCCGTCTATCTCCGGTTCTAGTGCTCCGATTGAGCTGGAAATTACACCATTTCCATGTAGAATTTGACGCTGAATCCGAATCTGGCCTCCGTTTTCCCATCCGATGCTTCGTTTTGGCTCTACAGTAGGCAGCCATCGCAAAAATTCTAACTCTGTCGTTTTTCCGAAAAATGTTGAAAATTTTTCTCGCCGATGACTTGAAACTCTCCGATTGACATGAAACTCACCATATAGATAAAGAATCTGACGCTGATTCCAAATCTGAAATCCGTTTTCCAATCCGATGCTTCGTTTTGAAGCTAGAGCCCAAAACGTCCCAAATTCTAACTCTGTCGTTTTCACCAATGTCCCAAAATCTTAAATGGTGTCTCACATCTAAACGAAGACAGATAGGAACAAGCCGATTCTTTCACTGAACTTGTCTTACTCTTAGCTTTCAAACGAGCTATCGCACGACAAAATCCATCCACTGGAAGCCAAAATCGAAGCAAGCTGTCCAGAGGGGGGGGGGACGTCAGTGAAAATTTTTTCTCTCCGATTGAGCTGGAAATACACCATTTCCATGTAGAATTTGACGCTGAATCCGAATCTGGCCTCCGTTTTCCCATCCGATGCTTCGTTTTGGCTCTACAGTAGGCAGCCATCGCAAAAATTCTAACTCTGTCGTTTTTTCGAAAAATGTTGAAAATTTTTTCTCTCCGATTGACTTGAAAATCACCATACAGATAAAGAATTTCACGCTGATTCCAAATCTGAAATCCGTTTTCCCATCCGATGCTTCGTTTTGAAGCTAGAGCCCAAAACGTCCCAAATTCTAACTCTGTCGTTTTTCGCCAATGTCCCAAAATCTTAAATGGCGTCTCACATCTAAACGAAGACAGATAGGAACAAGCCGATTCTTTCAGTGAATTTGTCTCACTCTTAGCTTTCAAACGAGCTATCGCACGACAAAATCCGTCCACTGGAAGCTAAAATCGAAGCAAGCTGTCCAGAGGGGGGGGGGACGTCAGTGAAATTTCTAAATTTGATGAAAAATGTTTTGGTGACGGTCCCAGGTCGAAATTCCACACTTTGGAAAATTTTCAAAATTTTACCCATACAAAGTCACTCTGACACTTAGGATTTTTTCAGGTAAGCGAGCTCCGACCTAAAATCTTGTAACCGCTCTAACTTTTGAACGAAGACAGATAGGAACAAGCCGATTCTTTCAGTGAATTTGTCTCACTCTTAGCTTTCAAACGAGCTATCGCACGACAAAATCCGTCCACTGGAAGCTAAAATCGAAGCAAGCTGTCCAGAGGGGGGGGGGGGAACGTCAGCGAAAAATTTTTTATCTCCGATTTCGCTGGAAACATCCTTCCTAACCCAAAATTTCACGTAGATTCCGAATCTGGCCTCCGTTTTCTCATCCGATGCTTCGTTTGGGCGCTACACGCCAAAACGTCCCAAATTCTAACTCTGTCGTTTTTTCGAAAAATGTTGAAAATTTTTTCTCTCCGATTGACATGAAACTCACCATACAGATAAAGAATCTGACGCTGATTCCAAATCTGAAATCCGTTTTCCCATCCGATGCTTCGTTTTGAAGCTAGAGCCCAAAACGTCCCAAATTCTAACTCTGTCGTTTTTCGCCAATGTCCCAAAATCTTAAATGGCGTCTCACACCTAAACGAAGACAGATAGGAACAAGCCGATTCTTTCACTGAACTTGTCTTACTCTTAGCTTTCAAACGAGCTATCGCACGACAAAATCCGTCCACTGGAAGCCAAAATCGAAGCAAGCTGTCCAGAGGGGGGGGGGGGACGTCAGCGAAAAATTTTTTATCTCCGATTTCGCTGGAAACATCCTTCCTAACCCAAAATTTCACGTAGATTCCGAATCTGGCCTCCGTTTTCTCATCCGATGCTTCGTTTGGGCGCTACACACCAAAACGTCCCAAATTCTAACTCTGTTAAAATTTTGAAGAAAAATTTTTTCTCACCAATTGCCTTGAAACTCACCCTACCGATGCAGAATTTTACGCTGAATCCGAATCTGGCAGCCATTTCACCATCCACGACAACCTAGACGGTCGCCCACGTCAACCTAGACGGTCGCCCACGTCAACCTAGACGGTCGCCCACGTCAACCTGGACGGTCGCCCAAGTCAACCAGGCGGTCGGACCAACTCACTCGAGTCTCACACTCTGACGTTCCAGAGGGGGGGGGAGTCAGCGAACATGTTGTGAACCAACCTGGCCGGCACACCACGACAGACTCTGTCGTTCCAGAGGGGGGGGGGGGAGTCAGCGAACATGTTGTGAACCAACCTGGCCGGCACACCACGACAGACTCTGTCGTTCCAGAGGGGGGGGGGCGCGCTGTGTTTATTCTGGACCTTTTGTTACTACTCTCTTGTAAATTCGTCTTTAAAAGCGGAGAGCTTTGCCTCTTATTTGGTTTGCTGTCATTAATAACGATCTAACGGTCAACTACATATACTTTACATATTGCATGCATGCGTCGCCTTCTAATCAAATGTCGTAAAATGTTACCACAATAATGAAACAATGCGTTCGCATTATCCCGCATTTAATGATAATGAATGTGCTTCTTACAAATAGAGTTGGAAGTGGGTCGTGGGTCATGAGTCAGGTGGGTCACTAAATCGCGTGGGTCACGTGGGTCGTGGGTTATGTTTTTCCGAAAAGTTGGTGGGACAGGTGGGTCGTGGGTCAGACTTCGTTGACCCACTTCCAACCAGTTTGATCCATGATAGATTTGACAATCTCAAATACAGTGAACTTCATTAATAGTATTTTAATCATTCATGAAAAATGATTGAGTCAGTGTCACTGAAAGGGGTGATGGATGCACACAGTCCAAATTTGCAACACCATTGACTTTCACAAGCCTCATACAGTTCGAAAGGGGGCGGAATTCACAAAAATTAAGGACTCGAAAACAATTGGTGGTGTCTATTGAGAGATGTTGGCTGGTGGAGAGAAGATATTTGAGTAAAATGTGTATGCTCGACTCTCTGTGGCTGTGTCTGACGATACCCAATGATGTGTGACCTTGATTTCAGAGATACAGCTACTGAAGAAGTCAGGTATTCAGAGGTTTTAGTCATCTTGAAACTTCTATTGCAATGATAGATGAAGATTTAGGCTGTCATTTGAAAGGTAATATATCTTCATTGATATAGACTTATCCCATTCACCCAGACTTACAACGGCAGAGCTCTGTGAGGAGATATTTTTTGACACTCCGTATCAATAAGAAGTTTCGTTTTGATATTTGATTCGGTACCAATAAAAATAGGAATATTTGCATAATGTCGCTAGTGATTGTTATCACAACGTGCTCGTAGCCTACATGTTGCACCACTCATATATATCAGTTCATCTATGTACATTGAAGGCTAATTCTTAAATTGTAATCTTGTCATCGTGCAATTTTCTATTCACGCGTTACGCATGCCTACTCCATTTGCTTTTCAATGAATGTCATTCTTACATCAAATATACAACTTTCAACTAAAATCTGACATTAGCGGAAGATAATGAAATTTGAATCGATTGCCATCAGAAACAACAAAATATTAGTTTGACGATTTTTCTGGGATTATTTTCGCACACGTAGTATCTAGCATAATAAATGCATGAATAAATGATTTAGGCCTACTGCAATCTTATTTTTAACTTCATTTTATTAAGAAATGTAACATTTGAAATTTAGTTTATAGGGCCCTCAACTTAGCTAATCATCTCTCTACGAGTTAAATAGGCAGCACTAAAAAGGATAGTTAAGAATTATAACAAGAAAAATAATTGCTTAAATTTTTTTAGAACCTTAGGCATTTGTGGTGCATGATCTTTGATTATAAGATAATTTTGATGAGGTTGCATGTCTATTTATCATGTGACAAGTGATCAGATACACTTGAATCTTCAAACCATATCTTAACAATTTTGATACTACGAGGCCTCTACCTAGAACTAGAATATTGAGACTTAAAACCTTGAATGAAAATGAAACTAAGGATGATACCAGAAAATGAAATTGCACTCACATCATTCACCCTTGCAGCATGTGGGTCAGGTGGGTGAAATGGGTCAAAGATGTGGTGGGTCAGGTGGGTCGTGGGTCAGGGTACCCTGGGGGGTCAAGTGGGTCGTGGGTCATGCTTTCGTGAAAAGTCGGTGGGTCAGGGAGGTCATGGGTCAAGTTCCGTTGACCCACTTCCAACTCTGCTTACAAGCCCCTTGATATCTGATAAATAATCTCAATGACAAATTTAATATAACAATATCTTGAGGTAAAATATTTAATTACATGTGGCTATGAAGCATCTATGAGAAGGGTCAACATAGCCCGCAGAAATTTTGCCTGTCATTTGCACTGGCAAGACGAGTTCAAACGGAAGATGTGACAGCTAAATAAGGCAGAAGTAAAAATGTAACCTTCAACGTGAAGCTTTAGTGAAGTCATATGAGAGTTGAAACACATGCTAAATTATCAAGCCTGGACTTCATGCATACTCCGAGTTTTCCAACTTTGGGCATGGGTCGCGGGTTTCAGCCAAAGTCAGGGGATCACACCCAAACGCGGTTGTTTCAAAATTTACGTTAACACTTTAACTTACCGATTCCGGCCTCTAGAAATAGATTAACTTTTCAAGTATCGCTTCAAATCTCATGAAATTCACGGTACTGCATACGTATCTATAGTGTGAACATTCCAACTCGCTCATCTTCGAACTATATACTTCAAATCAAAATTTAAAATCACCAATTTTGAATGGTTTTTGGGAACTTATCAAATTTTACTAATTATAAGTTATATATGTTTGACTGATCAAGAAGCTAATCATCTGTTTCATATTAGGTACATCAACTGCAGAATGGCATAGTCGCTCGCAACATTAACACTTCGAGTTCATCGCTGACATTCTAACAGCAGAATTACCGGAATGAGATGAAGCGTTCCTGTTTCAAATGCCAATTACCATATCAACAACATAATGAAAACAAAATCTAACGCAAAATCTAACAGAAATTCAATGCCGATCTGCACTCCCACACATGAAACAAAGAGGCAAATGTCAACCAACAAGTAAGGGCTTGAACAAGTAGCGTGAACAACATTAAAATGTCTATCATCTCGATAACAAACAAGAAGTCTTGGCATGTGTTCTTCCATGGTTGAGCCATTATAGTCCGGGAGCTAGCGTGAAGTTGTGCAGGGAACGAGGTAGTACATGAAACTTTCACATAGCATAGTACACCTCTAACCTACTGCAAAACTTCGCGTCTGCCGGATCAGATCATTTGCTTTTCAGAAATAGAGATGATAACAAAATCCTATGTATTTCCAATGGTAAAATTGTGACATCTGAGGTGTTGACTCCATTTTTTCGAGGTTTTGCTCATAAAAGTTACACAAATTGGTATTTTGTTGAACTGGTTATCATAGAAATCATCTACAGATCATGATCTTTCAAATGAGCTATCATTCAGTGACAGAGGATGAAGTAAAGTGTGCAAGCAGACACTTTTCGTTAAAGTATATCAACAATTTTCCTGAAATTTCTATGTTAAAATTTGCAGTTACACCAACGAAAAGTGTCTGTTTGTACACTTTGCTTCATCCTCTGTCACTGAATGATAACTCATCTAAAAGATCATGATCTGTAGATGATTTCTACAATAACCAGTTCAACAAAATATCAATTTGAGTAACTTTTATAAGCAAAAATTCGAAAAAATGGAGTCAACACCTTAAATGTCACAATTTTACCACTGGAAATACATAGGATTTTGTTATCATCTCTATTTCTGAAAAGCAAATGATCTGATCCGGCAGACGCGAAGTTTTGCAGTAGGTTAGAGGTGTACTATGCTATGTGAAAGTTTTATGTACTACCTCGTTCCCTGCACAACTTCACGCTAGCTCCCGGACTATTAGGAGCCATTACACATTTATCGATGGATCTCATGATCGATGTGTTTTTCTACGATTTGTTATTGATGTTGACTTCATTAAATGTTACTGGAGTATTGATTTTAAGACAAAAAGCGATAAGTTTATAAAGACGCAGATGAACAGAAAATTAGTTTGATCGATTGAATCCAACCAATCGGTTAAGCAGTTGATTTAATTCCCCCATTTGCCAAGTTAAATATATAGAGCACTTTCGATGGATGCGCATAGTCATTCGAGAGAGACCAGTCGTTTGAAAAAGAAGATTGACGCAAGCTTTTGAGGTGCACTTATTAATAACTTAATCTGCAAACAATTTGAGCAACTGGGTCTCAACAGGCTGAAAGAATAAGGAAAAGTGCGTCTTCACTACTTTCATTGTTTCATTTTGCATTTAAAACGACAGTGATGCAGTTAATTTGGTGGAGTGCAGCAGTTTGCGCATTCATGCCGGCAAAAATGCATTTGAAACGGCAATGATGCAAATTATTTTCGACTGCTGCACTTTGAAATAGCGTTCATAATCTTGAAGAGACAAAACTCGTTCTTGACGGGTCAAACTAGTAGTCAAATATGTAAATGAGTCTATGAATCGGATCATAATCACATATTATACCATGGAGATCGAACAGAGTATTTGAAATGAACTTCTCAATTTATTTAACTAGTTTGGCATCGTAAATTGCAAGCACAAAAGTGCTCTGAAGCCAAACTTTGGTTAAATTTCAGAATGTTTCTAAAATTAGGTCGAAATTGATTTTAAAATTTGAATTGCCATCTATTATTGTACGAATATGAGCGAATTATGAAATGTGTTGTACCGCGGATTGCATGCGGTTCTGAGCAATACTTCTGAAGCATATAGAGAGAATGGGTCTTAGATTCCGGTATGGATAGGAAACAACGATGAAAACGAGTCTACCAATCTTCAAGTCTAGCAAGATATCAATGAGAGGAGTGACTTGATGAAAAAGTTGAATTAAAAGTGATTGAGCAATAAATATTTTTATGAACTTGCATAAAGTCAGTATATGGATCGGAGTTACAAACTTCGAACTTCCGCACATTTGCAGAGCACAGTACTGTAAAGAGGAATTACGAGGGGTGATTGAAAAGTTCGCGGCCCGATATAGACAAAAGCATATTTCGCATACGATACATATTTATTTTTCGACATAATCGCCCCTACAATCAACGCACTTAGCCCAACGGTGCTGCAATGCGCGGATCCCTTGCTCATAGAAGTGTGAGTCTTTGGAGTCCCGTCTTTACTCCTCAACGGCCTCCATGACGTCACTGTTGGATGCGAAGTGCTGACCACTGAGCTCCAATTTCATTTTTGGGAAGAGATGAAAGTCCGATGATGCCAGATCAGGAGAATAGGGTGGATGGGAAATGATGTCAAACCCACAACCTTGGATGGCAGACATAGCGGTAGCGGAGGTGTGAGCAGGCGCATTGTCTTGATGGAAGAGCACGCTTTTCGTGAGCTTCCCTCTCCGCTTGATCTTGATCTGCACTCGTAACTGCTGCAACAAATGAGTCCAACTCTAGGAAGTCCAACAACAAAACTCCCTTCGAATCCCAAAAAATGGAGGCTATGACCTTTCCCGCGGACCTGGTGACCTTGGCTTTCCGCAGAGTTAGTGATCCTGGGTGCTTCCATTGTTTCGATTGTTCTTTCGACTCTGGCTGATAGTGGTGAACCCAAGTCTCATCCATCGTAATGAACCGGTCCATGAAATTTTCAGGATCTCTTACGAACAGCGGCGCCAGGTTGTCCCTTGAGATGAGAAAGCGGGCTCGTTTGTTCTCTGGTGTGAGCACTGTCTCTGGTTCTGTGCTCACTGTCACTGGTCTTCCACAACGGGGATCATCTTCCAAGCTTTCTCTTCCTTGCTTGAATTCTGAAGCCCACTTCTTGACTGTAGTGTAGGACGGAGCTTTCTCACCAAGTGTTCCAACCATATCATCATGAATCTATTTTGATGTGAGTCCTTTCAAGCCGAGATAACGAATGACAGCTCGATTTGAAACGTGATCCATCTTACGCAACACTTATCTGACTAACTGACTGATAAGTTAGTAACTGAAGTTAAGTAGCTGTGGTTTACCAACAGTTCACCGGATCGACTGATCACTCGTCATGCACCGTCAGCACATTCCATTGTATCAATCCACATGTGCATAATGGCCTGGCTTCAAGCTTTCTATGTCAGGCCGCGAACTTATCAATCAC
Organism: Prostheceraeus crozeri; assembly: GCA_907163375.1. Classification (NCBI taxonomy): domain Eukaryota; kingdom Metazoa; phylum Platyhelminthes; order Polycladida; family Euryleptidae; genus Prostheceraeus; species Prostheceraeus crozeri. Next base: position 125,029 of record CAJQUW010016750.1, on the reverse strand, counting down.
CCCTCGTAAGTTGATGAAATCACAATAAAGACGACTTGTGCATAGTTCATAGTTTAAGAAGATAGTTGAGATAATGAAGAATCTTCAAATTTTTGTGTAAGTAAGTTTTTAGGATAAAAACATGAAATTTCAAAAAAACACTCACATATCAAAGATAGTAAAGCCGCTGATGCTAGCAGAAATTTCATCACCAAAATTCCGCTTTTAAAGACTTCTTGCATCTTCCTTATGGTGCTCCTCCTCTTATTGAAACCTGTAGTCAATAATAATTGCATCACAGAGGTGGATGATGCCGTCATGGAAACAGTTTCATCATTTATTTCCAGGTTCCGAAATTTGCCAGAATCGACATAGGTTTAAGCTAATTGCTATCGTACTTGTTACGTACTGCTGCATTTATATTCATATTTACGATTGTTTATTGGATTGTATGCTGAGGATTCAATTGTTAATCATTTTAATTGACCGCCACAAACAGCAACAACTCCACTGAATATGTACTCTTAATTTTCGGCTGCAAACATCATGTTTTGAAAGAATTTGTCAATTATACAGAAACCATTCGCATATGTAGACCTGGTCTTAGGATCATATTTCTCTTTATTGCCAACCCTATATCAATGGGAGACAGCATGTTACTTAATTGCCAAGTGATAGAAACTTAAATAGTCGAGTAATTTAACGCATGAAGATAAATTTTAAATTATTGAAGTACGCAAGATTGGTAAGGTCATTTATCCCAACTCCATTAGGTGATCGTGTCAAATTTATATGCATCGAAGTTTGATGCTTGAGATTTCTTTTACTTTCGGTTAACCATAATTTATTTTAAATCTATATCTTCCTTCTTGCTTTATATTTAGCCAGTGCTCCTAAAGTGGAACTTTCGTCATTTCTGCCGAAAGATATGAAAAATATTTTCATTCTATCATTTTTCACACTGTTTGATTGATTTTGAAATTATTCTTTCGCTCTAGGTTTACCATGGACAAATGATAATGAATGAATGCAAAGACAATAGCGATATTTCTTGTGACTATTTTGACTACACTGTAATCTGGCACCTCCTAAAGCGGAAGAAATCTGCATCCTAAAGCACCACACACTAAAATTTCAGAAGGCTAAGTTGAATTAGTAGGTTAGCATACTGAAGAGAACAATAACCCTTAGACGTTAGCAGCTGCATAGAGGAGAGCGTGAGTCACTGCTTGCCAAACAGTAGGAACGCTGTCGCATAACAATAGCTCCTATTGAGGACATCATAAATTCACGCTACTGTATGTACGTGAATCAATCTCCACTTCATCTCTCCGAGGTTATGTAGCTGTCTTTGACTTCGAGTGGCAAGTTGACTTTCCGTCAGTGATACTGCAATTAAATTGTTTATTGAAATTATCTTTTGAAGTTGTGCAGTAGTAAATTGCAAATATATGGGCATCGTGATGTCATACGAGGAGACTACATCTTTCCCATCAACGTCGATCGAAATACGGGATAAATGGAAAAGAAATATAATGAGACTTGAAACCAAATGGCCGAAAATCTGCATTCTACATTTTCTCATGATAGTCAATCGTGACAGATATAGTAATCAATCTGGTTTATCAACTAGCTCTGAAAAATGAGGTGAGTTTCCTGTTGCTCTGATAGCCTATTCGAAAGAGTTGCAATGCATGCATGCTGTATAGCACTAATGTAAATCGAATCTACGACTTCTGTAGTTAAAATGCCACTTTTCATAACGGAACTGAATAAATTCTTGCGGATAATGCAAATTATAAATTTCAAAAAGCTGAAAATTTTCGAGGTAGGCATAGGCCCTACATTGTATTTGTCAATTTCATGCATTCATTCGCGTTATCTGTGCTCGGTAAAGCCTCTGAGAAGCAAATGCGCACTGATAGAAACTGCGCAAAGTACTCATCTGTTATAAGTGGCGTGTCCAATAAGGCTTCCGAACGAAGGTAGAAAAATGCACGCATGTGAAGGGTTAATTGAATTGGCATATCAAGTTTAGGATTCAATGCAAAATTCCAAATCCTTTGATGTACACATTTATTATTTATGTGTTGTCAGTTATATTCAGAATATTCGAAAATTCGTTTATTTCAATGAATTTTAGTAGAAATACAAAAATCAATTCTGTATTTAGTTTATTGGAGGCATACATTAATTGAATACATGTGAAATTCAATGTACGGCGTTATGTGCTCGACTTCTATAAATATTCAGTCCATCCTGTTGGCTACTTTTAAAAGTAAATCCATTTTAGCAATGAAAGTCTCTTTCATAGATTCATTATTATTAAGTTCTCAACGTAGTGCTGATATCAAGGCAAAAATAGACTCCAGCACAAAAAGGAAAGACTAAACAGTCATCAACACAAAAAGAGAAGATTAATTGATTAATATAGAATGTTTCTATTCTGAAAAAATAGATGATTAAGTAATTCTGACAGCAAGAAAATGTCCGCCTATTGAATGGAACTTTTTTATTCTTTTTCATAAAATCATCTCATGATCAGCATATGATGCTGGTTTCCTCAAACAAACTTTTCTCACATATAACCAAAACCTCTGACGTTAAACAGTTTCAGACGCTTTCACAATGGCTATCACTTTAAATAAATCACCGTAGAAAAGGAGATATTCCATTTTTTTATTTATATTTTTCTAACGACCATAAGCCATGCCCGTTATTATTTCTGAAGTCAACTTAGCTCATAGATGTTTGGTAGAGACCTGTGACGCTCATATTGTTTTCATCTGATTAATAGGTACGGCTACTTGTTGCCGACACATTGCAAGACAGTGTATGCTGTCTGAAGTAGGAGAATCAATAAGAAACATGTGCAGTATTGCATTAGAACTTTCAAACGAAAGTTAGTACTTGTGAATATGGATTGTTAGCATAACATGTGCTATTTATTGGAGATCTGAAACTCGTGAATTTCGATAATCTGTAGAACATCAAATAACTAAGAAAGGAACCAATTTTCTGCAACAAGAGGTTTCAATCATTTCATCAAAGTACAGGTGCATGTATTCAATTCAGCATTGATAAATTATATTATCTAGGCGTATATCAAAATATATATCGTAATAATATAATTAAAAACACGATGTGCTCTGTATATGCATGATTATAAGAAATTCTATTTTTTTTCAATTATCTGTCAAATCAAAAACTTCGAATTTTTGAAGAAATCATAATTTGTTCAGCCTGCTGCATGTAACATGTAGATCTGACGTTCTTGTATCTTGAAGTTAATTATTTCTTTCCTTTCACTCCATGGTTCGTAACTAAAATTCTCTTTTCTTTTCAGCAATCATTTCGACTGGAATATCAGTGAATACTGATATATGTTGTCAAAATATTGAATAGGTGCTTTGACGGATGGAGCATCTATACCATCACGGTACATGCAGTCTTGTTTCTAACGTATCATCTCCACTGTAATCGACAGTACCGTAGAAACTGCTGGAAGGACTTCTTCGTGTGCGTCACATCTTCACCAAGATCAGTGCAAAAATCTGTGAATTCTTTTCGGTGCCATAAATACTTTGAATTCTTTAGTTTCTATCTTTCTATAATAATTCCTTGATGTTTTCCATGATGCTTTAGAGCCACTATATCTGTTAGTTTAGATCGTAATTTACTTGAACAAAAATAGATAGAGATTGATTTGCATATCTAGCACTTGATTGTTATTCGATATTCGCATCATGAGAGTATTTTGTTACTTGATCTTTATTGCAACTGTTGATCTACGATTTCACAGATGCTTTTATCCACATAATTCTGTAATAAAAATCCTGCATGTTTCTGACATTTTTTACTGTCCCGACACTGATCATATTATGTAGCATTTGTATTTTTGTCACCGAATATTGCGTGGTCAGGCCAAATTTCCATTGTAGATGTGTATACATGCGAGTTCGTTGCATCTGTTACATCAATATAACTGTGATTGTATTCATTTTGGCAGCGGGTGTCAATTTTATAAATTTCAAGTGAATTTCAGTAAAGTTTCATGTATTCGAATTGTACAACAGTAATGTCATGTTCTCTTGCATAATAGTACTACAGGGGTTAAAGGGTTTTTATTTCTTTAGAGGGTTGTTTGGAAAGCAAGAGATAAATATTGAATGAATATAATGAGAGCTTTGTCTGCAATAAAATCTCAATGCGTAACCCGTCTATTGCTGAATAAAGATAGTAGTATGCATTGTCATAAGGGAAAAGTAGAATATGGCATTGAAAAAAATGTTTTAGGAGGTGAGAGGCTAGCCTTCTAAAAGGCGCATGCTTTAGGATTTTTTTATTAGTTACGAATAGTGTCTTGCTTTAGGAGGTGATTCAGCTCGCTTTAGGAGGTGCTGGTTTACAGTGTATGCGCATTAGTTTTGACGTTTAGGGCCTCCTGGTTGGTCAAGTGCCAATCCCTTTCAGGTTTCCATTCCATGGGTGGCTGAGAGGCAGTGAGTGTGTCATCTGCTTCAATCAGAACTCAAATGTCAGCATTCGATGAAATGTGATGGTTAAGTGGACTTTCCGCAACGGGCTTTGACAAGATCGAGATAATCCTAGGTTGAGAAATGTCTTTGACTTATTCAAACGCGTCGATCTTTGATAGCAGCCCACGATCGTCTTATATTTTACGCTAACGTGAAGTAAGCAGGATGTAAGATGGCACAGCGATCAGTAAAGCGATTTAACCGCCGGGCATGAAGTGTTAGCATATGGTTGTACAATAGGATGCGCACATGTATTGTCCTACTAATTTCAGGAGATAAATGTGTAGAATCTGCGAGCATGATAAACTTATGTTTCATGGATACGCACTGCGGAGTCCCATCATTTTGATGGGACTCCGACTCCGGGTTTTGATAGGACTCCGGCTTCGGGTCGGAAGTATTAAAGGTTAGAAACCAATCATTTTTCTAAAACTAGAAAACAATATGCTCTCTTTTGATTATTTTTAATGAAACAACATTATTTCTTTGATCGGAAGAGGAACAAGTCTTCGAATGGGAAAGTAGATTTATTGTTTTCTCATGTTTGAATTGAGCTCTAGTAAGTCTGTTTACTCAGTCAATACTTATTCCTCCTCTGATCAAAATTATCATATCCGAATTATGATGAAGCCTGTTTATCATATTTTTCAAAAAGTTGCTTTGATGTTTGAAATGAAGCACCTGTAATGACGACAGCACGTTATTCAAAAGATCACTCAGCTGCATGCTTATGTACCGGAGTTGGAACCACAGAATTAAATATTTTGTTTATCTGCTTCGGTTTGCTGGAAGTGTGATTAACACGAAATTGACGGCACATAGAGGAACCTATTAAGTGGGCAAGAAGGAATTCCTAATACCTTACAGAGATAGGAAAAAAAGTCGTGCGTCGCTTGCGGATTAATGTGAGTTCCAGCAAAGTGCTTCGATTGCCAAAATTCCTTCAGATTCGAAGAATTCAGATCGTTGCCCACAAGTTTTCTCCATAATGTTGGCCCTTCCGATCATTATTAAAGAAAGTAGCAGGCGTACGAAAATTAGTTCACTTGATGATTTCACATCCTCTCCTCGGCATTGCTCACTGTATTGTGCATACATTGAATCGAAGCCAAGACAGGGATGTGTGTTTTGGTGTGTGCGAAGTGATATTACAGCACGCACGCATCTCTCACTGGCTCTGGTGTCCCCTGCTGACAGCTTATTGTTTGCCATTTCCAATAGCAAGTGATACACGAATTATCCATTCGAGAAGGAGCAAGTTGTCTAATTCTGTGATGTGCCATTGCGACATTAAGGTTGCATACAATTCTTCCTTTCTAGGAAACCTAAGCGCGCGCAGATGAATCTAATTTTGTGGTTGGAACTGAACCGGACTTGGGACTGTAAATGGGAAACTCACACGGGCCTGATCGCGCCCTGTGCCTAAAAAATTGACGCATAAGGCTGAAATTTCATTAGATTATAAATGAATTTCAGCATCTGTGAAAGTATTCGTGTTCAGAGATAGTTGCTATCTCTGATCTCTCTGATCTATAAGTAAAACTGTGAATTCAGTGATCATTCGCTTCTCACCACTGTTGTGTCACTTGGGTGCAATATTCACAACTTCTTGATTGCTCCAGTCATTTGAGAATTTATTATTTCAACAATTTCTTCACAATTCATTTTTCGCTATTTGGGGCTCCTCGCCATCCAAATCAACTGCAATTTTAGATGAGATGAAGTGAAATATTGGTGAGTTTAAAACTTCAATCATTTGTCCACCGCATCTTCAAGTGCCGATGAAATCATGAAGATAGTTCGGACATAATACATGACTTGCTAAACTTTTGCAGAATTTGGTTTGTGGTGTTACCAATGACAAATTTGAAGCCATGAATTAAACAGAAATTTTTCATGTTTAGTATAATGCAACAGATATTTGATGCTTCAAGAATCACGCATGTCAAACTTCCTTCTAATGTTAGGTTTTCCCGATCAAATATAACACTTGTTTTGACCATATGTAATATAGATAAAAGCAAATATAACACGTCAACATTAGGGCAGTTATCAAATATAGCCTGTCAAATCAAATGTAACATAAGGCTGTTATCAAATGTAACCTGTTAAGTCGAATGTTACGTAGGTAGATATCAAATGTAATAATGATGATTAGATGACAGATCAAATATAATAGAAGAATCATATAGTGTCATACAGATCTTATTGAATTAATATGCTACGAAGAATCAATTAATGATTGATGTTCAAATGTGAAGTTAATTGCAATGTCATGCTGGTGAATGTCCGCAACATACAAGATGTGAAAACGATTAATTTATTTGGTACTCATGCCCAAGAATAGAATAAGAATTGATAACATATATGAATGATCAGGAACTTTTCTTAGGTCAATATCTGAAGCCAAAAAATATTTGAATGTGAGAACAACCTGATAATCCATGTGCATAAATATAATTATCAAATCAAATTTACATCAAAATGTTCTGCTTTAATAAACACGCTGGCAAATACAGCTGCAAATGTCTAAAGTAGCTGCCATATTCCTTTGGGGTGATGACCGACACACTCTGCTCCGCAAGTTGACATAAAGTGGCTTCTCTCTCCTGAGGAGCTTGATCATGAAGCTGATATCTTACTTCCGCTAAACCTCGCTTTACGGAGGCCTTCCACTGAGAGAAGCAGTTCTCCACAATATTCAACATGGGTGAGTACGGTGGAAGCCACTCGAGTGTGACTGTCTGCGGAAGACTGACATCACCAGCACTTCGATGAGCAGGCGCGTTGTCGAAAATAAGGACTTTCTCCACTCCATCGTCGGGAAAATGCTCTACCACTTCTCGCAGAAATTCTTTGAACCGTTCGCCATTCATTCCTCCACTGATCAGATCATGGTGAATTAGACCGTTAGTAGCACTAACAGCAAGTGTCATAGTGAAATTCCGTCCTCTTGTACCACCAACTACTCGTACAGCTCGCTCGCCTACCCGTGCGCGTCCTCTGGTTCTCCTCGTCCACAGATTGATGCCGGCTTCATCCATGAAGATGAGCTCTTTGTTCATCAGCTGCATGATCCATTCTGCAAATTCTTTACGTCTTTGCTTTACCACCTCCGAATTTCGTTGACCAGGCGCATCCTCTAATTTCTACATTACGATTAGCTCCCCATGCAGCATGTTCGAAAGCGTTGATCTTCCGATCGGCGCATGTGTCGGAAGAGCTACGCGTAATTCAGAGTTTATCTGATCCAGATTGAAGTCTGGATGTTGCTCCACAATGGCTATTGCGGCCTCCCTCAGAGCAGGTGTCACACGAGTCCGTTGCGGACGAGCTCCACCTCGAGGAAAGGCGACGATGCCGTAATTGTCATTGGCTCTTCGAATGATGGCGTACGCTTAGGACCTCTTGATCCCAAGTTGGTGGGCAAGTGCAACATAATCCTCGCCATGACTATGAGCGTCTACCAAGCGCTGCTTGTCAATGACGGAAATTCTTTGATATCGCATCATTGATAGCATCCGATGATAACAACATATATTTGGTCTGTATCTGCCACCTATAAAGAGACTAGTTTGATATTTGTTCTACCTATGGTGCACAATAGAACGATAGAGAATGAATAGAATTCAACACTTGATCTGACAGATTATATTTGATCTACCAACAATTAGATTTGCAATCAATGCGCTGCATTGAATCTACATTTCGTCTGACATGCTACAAAGCGATTGTCTAGTGTTACATTTGGTTTGACAGGGTGTTATATTTGATCGGGAAAACTTATAAAAAATAAAAATATATTTCAGCACTCACAACTCAATAATACATGCTCAAGGGCATCTTCTTCGTTGTCACATCTTCTACATTTCATTCTATTTTGATCCATCCCTGTTTTTACCATTGTACAACAAACTTCCCAATTTTACAATTCTATAAATCTTCGTTTTACGCCTGAACCATTTCTCTTGTCATTCGTTCTTGTTGGTTAATAATTTATTGACCTTTTATTTCATGAGATTTCCTCCAATTTTGAGAATGTTTATCTTTGTGACATTTCATTCTTTATCATTTGTTTTTTAAAAAAAATCAAAATTATTCATGTCCATTTGCATATTTACATGCACTGCTTATTTTCTTCTTTGCTCTATATTTACTAATGCTTTCAATTGGTAAGTATAGAATAGAACAGAACTTCATTAAGATTTGCAATTAGCAAGTTATTGAAATGTGATTCCTGATACATGGAAGAAATGGCAGCTATTCAGGTAGGTTTGTTCCCATTTTTCAACTGATGATGCAACTCAATATTTGATCATTCTATTTCATTTTACTGAAGAATCACATGAGAACGGTGATTGCTTTTACAGACAACAGAACAAAATAACAGTTATGCAGAAAAAAGACAATTGACAGTCATTTTGCACCATGTGAGTCATTTTATACCATACCGGATAAAGAACTGGTAAAAACTTCTTCTTGATCGGTTCCGGATCACATGAGCAATGTGACAAATTGTAATAGTCTTATACGTTGAAAAGAAATTGCAAATAAGTCAATCTTCTGTATGACCTGATTACTATTTTGCATGAATATAAGCACAGCATTCACTTTTGACATTCACTTTTGCAAATTTCTTTCAGTCGAAAAATGAAATAAAAAGATGTCCCCTGGCTTGAACAGCTTAAGCTAGCTTTTTTAAGTCAGAAGACATCTTTCTATCCTATGTCAAGGCGACCTGGCCGTCTGCAATTTTCTTAATCAACAGCATGGCAAGGCCTGGATAAACATAGCTGGGGCAGACTAGTTTGGAAAATTTTGTAGGATAATTGTCGGTCTACGGTTTACAGTGTGTAGAATTTACACCGGATTTGAAACTTTGCATGTTGATTGGGCATGATTAGCTCACTAACCTTGTGAAATTTTTCCAAAGTTCTACTAGTAGTTATCGAAAAGCAATATAAATATATTTCATGCTACTCTTTTTGCACTTCTTGCCTGCACATGACAAAAATATCATTAAGACTCACACCCGCCGCACATTATCCAAGAATATTCAAATCCTTCAAATCAATTATGAAGGAAATCGGTCGAGTACTTACTTCACCTATTGCTAATAGAATAAAAAGGGTGTACTTTCCATAGAAGTGGTGTGCTTCGCTTTAAATGCTACTTCAAAATATGTCCAACCTGCAGTCAAGAGACTAAATTGGTGTGATCTAAACTGGCTTTACCTGTATAGTGATAATCTACTCGTGCTGGTAGATTTTATGTTGCCTTTTTAATAATAAGTAATAAAATCGGTGTCATATTTCCTCCTGAAAAATTTAACGAAATATACCCAATTTGAAATGTCTGTCAGATGATGAGAGCTTCCCGCGTGCTTTAATTTCAGCTGATTCCTATCAGTAGGTCCCGAGATTTTGAACATAAAAGCTAGCTTCCTGCTTGCGGGTTTGGTGCATTTTTAAGTTATCACTACTTCTATGAAAGACACACACATCTTGTCCTGATTATTTTTAAGCTGAGCAACTGCTCGACCGATTTCTTTCAAAATTAATTTCAAAGCATTTGAATGTATATATTAAAATGTTTGCACAAGTGTGGCCCTTGGCATAATTTTCTCTTGTAGGTTTTGCAAAAAAAGTGCAAAAACATATTATGAAAAAGATAGCTTCTCTTTGCATTTTTTCTCGACATTTACTCGAAAGGATTTGGAACAAGAATTTGGAAGACGGATTTTCATAAGTTCAGTGTTCTGAGCATAACCAATGAACAAGCTAAGTTTCAAATCTGGTGAATTTTCCGACTATTTTCAATTTTGGCCACCTTTGCGCTGTTAATCAACTCTATAATGTCAACTTCAAAAGGACGTAGAAGATGATTCTCTTGAATATCTGCTCAAACCGGCCCAGTCGCGTTCACAAACATTCCAGGCCAGTGCCCAGCCCGTTTCAGACAACGCACCTAAAGCCCCTCTTTGCCGAAGACATTTTTATTTCAAGTAGGCCCACCTGTTGACTAACCTCTTCTCTTTCAAATTCAAAATGATATAATATGTAAATGATGAAGTTGTGTAGTGATTGGATGTATCTTCTATTAGTTGGAGAATTCTGACGCATTAACGATACAGTTTTATAATGAACAAGTTATGACAGGATATCGGTTATGATTAATCTTGCCATTTTGAATCTACTGCAATACTATGGACGCACTTTGCTAATGATGAGTGACATTGACTGACATAGCTTCTTACAAACATTTGGCTTATTTGTAGGTAATATTACAAAGATAAAGAAGAAAATATCAGGAGATTACTTTTCACAGACAAAACTAAGAACGCAGTTGCTACGTTCGCGAGTTATGGAAAGGCACTTGTCTTGAAAAGATTCAAAACATGGTTGTTTGACTAAAGTCATTGGCAACCCGAGGTTCTCAGTGCTATTTTTTTCAAGGTTCAATCTTGATAGCCACCGTGGAAAAAGTCGGCACTTAACATCTGACTTCAATTTTACATGAGTTGTTGCATGGCATGCCATCTCAGCACATTCAATTTAAAAATATGAGATCAAAATATTGCATGTTTTCTTTTTTCGTTCACACTTCGAGCATGTTTCGTATACGTACACAATACCAAAGACATGAGTCGATAAGATTGCAAAACATTTTCTATCGTCTACTTTTTGGTTGCAATCGATCGTGTGTAGGATATATGTTTGGTATGTCTATATCTATTCACCCAGTGTTCAGCTCTTATTAATACAGATAGTTAAGATTTGTTATACTTGATCATTATGTTCACGAACCTTTTCCGCAAATAAACAATCTGTTTTGCCCAAATTGTTGAATTTTAAAGTGTGCAAATACACAAATTTGTACTTTGTAATGGATGTGAAAATTGATGTTCATGTACGTAAATGCTCGACCTTGTACTTTCGGCTTTCACGCCTGAAATATTATTCCTATTATTTGTTTTTTGTCTATTACCATTAATTCTTAATTATATTATTGATAATTAATTCTTTTTTACTTATTATTTTGTTTAGTGCTGGAACATATTGTTATCATCACTGCTGTTGCATTATAACTCACACTCACCAAGTGTTGACTGGTGAGTGTTAACTACTCACCAACACGCTGCAAAACTATTCGCACTTCGCAGTATTTATTCTTTAATATAATGCATGATACTGCCTTTCAGCATCTGTGGAGATAATGATATCATTATTGTTTATTAGTCTACCTCACTTTCGAGACAAGACAGATGTGCTGAATCGTCACTGACGGTGGTTTGTCTTGGTCGTCATGTCCTGACCTTCATGTAGAATACTTTTGTAGAGAATTGATCGAATTCCATATATTTGAATATGTACCATTGAAAGACATACACTTGTAACGTTGGCTAAAAGTAGCAAACATTGATAGCAAAAATACACAGACAAATTTGCAAAGCAAAATCACGAGAACAATTACTGATCAATTGAAAACCGGTCATTTGAGTGTGACACAGACTACAGCTCTAGAAACGCATTCTACACAGATCTGGAAATGGAAAGAATGTTTAAAATGTTTTCCAATCTGATATCATAAATATCCTTTATAGTCATGCTTTAAAATATCGCAGCACGCTAATAAAAGGAGGAGCGCCACCAACATGTTTGATGTCGTTATTCGACCAGCGAAATTGCCAGTGTTGCAGAGATTCGCTGAGCAGCAAGTGATAGCAGTAGATCCGACGCTGCCACTAGCGGCTTTGGCCTTGTTAGCAGCTGTTTGCGCTGCACCGCAAGACGTTGTATCGGTGTAGCAGGTTCTGGCATGAGTGTTTTTGGTTCTGACAGTCACACGTGTGACACCACACTGTTGGCAGTTGACGGATGTGGTTGTGTTGGCACTGACAGTGGAACACGCGGAGCACGCATAGCAAGTGATGTTAGCAGCTGTTGCGATGCCTAAAATGAAAAATATGCGGATGACATTTTTTGTGACAGCTTTGAAGTTCACACTATTATCAAGGATTATTGAAAATCATTTGAATTCCAATAAATTGAGTTCAATCAATCGTTGCTCAGCAATTATAATTTCAATTAATTCTTAGCATAAAATTGTAACTATCAAGTATTTGATGTCTGAATTGTCTGTGTCATTTTCCCATTCACCCAATGCTCAATCACAGGGCGCGTCTATCTAAATACCACAAATGCAACACAAATACGCCACAAATAGACCACAAATGCATTTCCCCTGCCACAGATACAGCAGGATTTACACAGAAGCAGCAAATCCTGCCACAAATACATTCTTCCTGCTGGAGGCACAAGCTATTATTGCCACTGCCACAAGTACACTTATACAGTAGCCTACAATCAATGCAAGTTTGAATGAACTTGAAGATTGCCACAAAGACTCTCCCAACACATTCCTTTTCCAACAAATAGATTGCAACGTACATAGATGCATTGAGTATCGCCACGCAAACTTTCCAGTTTGTGGTTAAACTGCAGAAATCATGTCCATATATAAATTTTAAATTCTGCATTGCCACAAAAGCGCTGTTTAGATCAACCGAAACAGGATCGGCAATAAAAAGGTGTGTTGCAATCGGACGCGTCTAAATACCACAAATCACCACAAATACATTTCAGCCGCCACAAATACAGCACAAGTGCATTTTCCCTGCCACAGATACAGCAGGATTGACACAGAAACAACAAATTCTGCCACAAATTCATTCCTACTGTTAGAAATAGAAGAAGGTATAATTGTCACCAGTACACTTAAACTAACATATATATATATATTTATCAAATCTCAACAGAAATAACCACCACGAGACATGTTTCGGCCTGTTGGGCCTCATCAATCGTGGGTAGGTTTGAACCAGCGACGTTGGAGCTAGAGGACGTGCAAGCATACCCTCTAACCACAAGGCCACCGGACCATCTGTTGAGAGCGCGAATTAGCCAGGAAGGCACTGCTTTAACGCAGGCACGTGGAGGGCGGACTGCTTTCTGCAATCACTTAATACCGCATCCGAGATTGAAGCGCTTCACGCAGGCGCTATTCATTACATGTTTAGACAATATAGACATATATATGACATATTATACATATCATACATATTATATATTAGACATATATATATATATAATAAATAAATAGAATCAAAAATGGTAATAATATAATAAATGATTAACCCAAATCAAAACAATCCAAGTATTTCCCTACCGGTATCGTCTCTTCTCGAGACTTTTCAAGGGAATAATGATTTATTTAAAAATAAGGCTACATCATAATAGAAATCTACAAAAATATCAACTCATTACATGGCTACATTTGAGCATAGAGATTAAACGAAAAATAATTCACGTATCAGAATTAAGGTCTGGCTTAAGCATAGCGATGAAATATTTTTATTTTTTCTCCCTAGCAATCCTATTGCTACTTGGTAGCATCTAGTAAAAGGGAGCCGCTCTGAACTTAATTTCGAGATCATTGGCGCAATTTGCAATGTGTTTGCTTACTGTTAGCACGGCATAATGTCTGTTGTTGATATGTTGCCGCTGTACGGTTAATCTGTTTCTAAACATGTCACCGGATTGGCCAATATAATATTTATTACAACCGTTACAGAATAGAGCGTAAATAATGTTACAGGAAAGGTAATTAAGATTTTGTTTGATTTTAAACGTTTTCATTTTACCATTTTTGAAATTAATTGCTTCACCTTCTATGATAATGGAACAGCAGCTACATCGTTTATCACCACATTTCGTTATTCCTTTCATTGTTTTTCATTAAGTATTCATTAGTTAATTCATTAAGTATATTAAGTAGAGATGGAGGTTGTTTATAAGACTTTTTGAAGTTATAATCCATGAATCGGCTTGACAATTTTAAGCTCTCAGTTGCTGGTTTAATAACTTTGTTGTATATGTTGGGATTGTTTTTGTTATAACGAGTAGTGAAATATATCGTTTTCTTTGAGTTTCTTTCAGTGTTTTCTTGCGTTCTTGTTTCCAGTTTAGAGAGATGAGTTTCTGCTTTTTAAAAGCATTGTCAATTAATGTTAAAGGATATTTTAGCTTTATCAAATTAGTTTTCAGTTTGTGCAATTGAACTTCTTTGGCCTTATCATTAGAGACAATCATACGTATACGACGAGCTAAAGTGAAAGGGCCATTTCTCAACGTGTGTATTGGATGGCTTGAATAGAAGGGAACGTAATTGTAGTTGTTCGTCTTTTTGTAATAGATATCCGTTTCTATACCATTTTCACTCTTGTATACTTTAACATCTAGAAAATTTAGTTATTTATCGTTAAATTCCATAGTAAAATTGATAGAGAGGGATGTAAGTTGTTAACTAACTCAAAAAATTGTTTAAATTGCAGAATTTCGTGTCCCATATAATGAAACAATCATCGATATATCGCAACCAATTGTCACTGATTTTAGCGGAAATGTTTGACTCATAATAATTAGCAATTGTTTGATACATTTTGTTTTCTAGGTACCCCATGACTAAATTCGCATATGTAGGGGCCATGGCTGTGCCCATTGCAGTGCCAGAATTCTGATATATATATAAATATATATATTTTGTTTTTTGATTTCATGATCCACTAATTCTGAACGAAACTGTTCAGTGACCTTTTTGTTTTGCAGATTTTTATTGATTTTTATCATATAACTTAATTTTTGTGCATTTTGGAACCAATTCATTTTTTTGCAAATGTTGTTGTAATTAATATCGTGATTTAATTTTATGCATTTATGCAAAGACCTTTCCGTTTTTCTATATTGACTTTTTTCTTTTGGCGATATTGTTCTCAAGATGATAAAAGAATGCGATTTGATGGTAAAGTAACTCATATTTTGCGACGTTTCGGACGGTAACGACCTGTCCATCTTCAAGCTGTAAATACCAAAATGCTGCAAATGAGATTTGAAATCTCTAAACTTTGCATTTAAGCAGCGAAGACAAAATGATTAGATCATGGACATCTTAACGAAAGCGAAATTATCAAACGTGCTGATATCAATAGCATACATAAAGATATCGTCTGAGTCAATAGTTATAGCACATTCAGATGCCTAGTGAGTCCTTAATCCTTAACATTGAGAAATGGGCATCGTTCCTTTATCAAAATGGCCTTGGCGATTTGAAGGCTGTTTGTCTCTGGGAATCTTGTCAGTACTTCCATTCTATCTATAATCTGCTTCGGTTTGATGTTATGTTGTTCAAGTGAGTGATTTTTGATGGATCCATTGTTTTCATGTTGCTTGCTCCTCACTTTTAGTTCATTTGTAGTGTAGCCAATATATTGAGCTCTATTACAAGAACTCTCTTGACAAGTGTATTGGTACACTGTAAATCGTACGCTACGAAACCTATATACCAAAGCGATATTGTATCCGCTTTCGTACATTTTGTTGGACATATATACGAAAATGTACGAAAATGTACCAAATGAAATAACTAGAGAAATAGCTTGTAGGAACTCAGTGTGGTCTATAATATAATCAACAGAACTAAATTAAAGCGTCTACAATCTTTTTTTGGACTGCTGTTGCGCTACGTGAGCAGTGACAGCGTATGGTTTATAATTCTAAATCAATTGTTTGTATTGAAAGAATTTCTCCGCAGATTTAAACTCATTACCGCTTTCATTTTTATCGACACCTGAATCATGTTACAGTGCAGCGTGTGCAATTTCGCCACAAGTCAACATACATTCTTTTTGTGAAGCATATTAAAAAACACGCTGAATCGTCGATGGTAAGCAGTAAACTATGATTGACCTGCGGCAGAGCTCCGCTACCTAGGAATAATAAATTTTTGATTACTTAGAGTTTTGAAAGATCAAGGCTGATAAGAGGAGATATATGCTATAATGGTCTCTTCGTGAGTTTGTTTAAGTTCTGGTATGCATCAATGGCCACGTTCCTTAAGTCAGAATAATGTGTTTGATTTTGACAGCTGATCAAACAGGGAAATGTGACCAAAATTTCTGAAACTTCTATAGTATACGAATGCACTTCCATAATATGAATTGTGTTGATAGACATTGCCGTGTGTTGCCAGAATATATGAAACATTTGTTGATATGTGTTACAAATTTCTCGCTAAAATATGCTAATTTGAATATTTCCGATTTTATGATTGTTTTTTCGAATGTAACTAAGTTTAACATGTAAATAATTTTTTCAAAAAATGGACATGAATTGATGACATCCATGCTAGATTGACTATTGAGACTACACAAAGGACTCTGCCTGCTAAATTTTGATTAGCAACACTATAAAAGACGTTATTTTAGTGCGAGCACTATAAAATTGCATGCCATTTATGAAGAATAAAAGTTTGGCAAAACATTAAGTTAACAAGCGCATAGAAGTAGAAGCAACGATAATCAGTCTTTCAATTTTCTGAGTTATCGAGCATCGAGAACTGCATTGAAGCAGTCCTCATTATGGAATTGCCCACACATATGCCAGTGAACAATTTTGTGACGTTTAGAGATAGAATAAAGCTTATTTATTTCTGCTTTTACGTGTAAACAGTGCCTCATGTCACAAGAGACGACTAGAAAACAACAATCACATGATGCGCAGTTATTTCTTTTTGATTTGACCGGTCTTTCACAAAATACATTGACAGTCCATAGGGTAGTGGAAGCCCTTTTCATGAGATGATCAACGTGTTACTCCAGCAATGATTTCGGTGAATAATGCAGCAATTAATGCGTATCTACTCACAAGGCGACACGTCCATCAAATTCACTGTTCTTCAGTGGTTGATGATGGTGGCTTTTTTACGTGAAATATAATGTAGATGCGATTGTTAAAGCTTACATATCCTCATTGCAAATAAATTCGTCTTCAGCCCATGTTGCTGTGCATTCCTATTCTTCACCGGTTGTGCGGTGGAAACAGAAAACTGACCATGCACATAGTCCTATTTGTGGCACAAAGATGTTGAGATGACAGGGCATGTGAAAATGTTCTGCCACCTTTTATGTTTAACTTGCAATGGTGCTATAGGTCCTATCTGCTCGAAGAACTTCTTCAAATAGTAAACTGGAGAGCATCTCAGCAATTCGTAGTGTGATTAGCCTCAACGGCTTTTCTGAGGCGCTGATGCGCCCACTGTTTACAGAGCAGAAATAAATGGAGGGCAAGTCAAGCATTTTTCTATGATAAATTACATGAAATAGCTAATCACATTTAGGGGAATTATCTACACGTACATTTACTTGCGGTGGTGCTGTGTTTCCGTTGCTGTTTGGTTTTTGAAACACGCAATGGTGCGTAATAAAGCTGGGACCCTGAGACCAGGTTATTCCCGCAAAAAAATTTACAAAAAGCCCAGGGATATCTAGAGTACCGGGATATGCAACCCATTTTTTAACGAATTGTCTTCAAAGTGATGCTTTATCTACGTCGATGTGATTTCTTCGATAGCGCGCTTCACTGCTCCACCGTTCACGAGAGGTGTCATACATCACACACCAATGTGTGGATGCGCTGCCGTTGTTCTGTTACTGTCCTCATTCGATCCCTCGTCGATGATATACCGAGTTTGCGTTATGAATAGCTCAGGCAAACGTCATCCAATCGATCGATCCGTTAGGTAGCATCAAGTTGGTTAGCTTGCCCATGCACAACTAGTGCTTTGTGGAAGGACACTTCACTTGTTACGATTCTACTGTAAGCGTGCCATCTGATGGCCATTCATATTATAGGAATTGATTTGGCTGACTCACTTGTCAGTAGAATAGCAGCAGGCCGTTTACTTCGAATCATTGCTTAATCTTGGATCGTCGTGCGTCGATGGAGTGAATTTGAGTAATACTGTGTTTTGTTTCGAACATTCATCTCGAAAATGGGTTTACAAAAGTTGTGCCCGGATGTAAAAGTGATCACAGTGGATAGAGCAACGCATCAGCTACAAATACTTTCATCGATTTCCATTGCTGCATATGCATGATTGTTGCAGAAGTGGACTAACTGGATACCGCGCCTAGTTACGGTGACACAGCACTCCTTCATATAGGTATTCGCTTCATTTTTCACCGAATGATATTCAGACAATTAGCTCCGATTAACGAAAGTCAATGAATATAGAGAAACTTCTTCCTCGATGTCTAAAAACTGACGCTGTCCCTTCATCATTTCCTAACTGCCCGACGTAGCTGTCTTCTAATCCAGTGATTCTTAGAACTGGAAATTGAATTCACGCCGAATGTATGAAATTGAAGGATTGAGTGAGCTGGAGCAGTTTCATCATGGCATCAGCTAATAGCAATTAATTGGTGTAAATTCAAGTGAGTCTTCAACACGTATCATTGAATGTAATCCATTAACTTTACACAACATGCTCTGTAGAATTCCTCTCTGACTTGTCTGTAGTTAAACTAGTTCGCAAAAAAAAATCTTTCCGTCAAGTTGTAGAACCAGTAATTGACAGATAATAAGACAAAGGAATTATTCTGACAATAAATAGTCTGGCTTTTGCTAAGTCCATCAGAGAACGTGAAAATCCAGATAGTTAATCATAAACAGATAATTCAGTGCATCTTTTAAAAAGTTATCAATGAATGGGAAAGTGCAATGAAGTCAATTTTTATTAGATCAGTTGATAGTGTTGCAGATGTCGATATAAAAGACGACATATTTGCTTAGTCTATTAGCAATTGCATCAAATTGGAAAATGCTTCAAACCCTATTTGTTTCAAGCAAATCTTGAACTCTTGCATCCTAGCTTTGTCCACTACATCAACCTTGGCAAGACTTTCAGGACATGTCACTTCAAACGAAAGGTAATGAAATCAAGAAGCATTTGGATGTCAGGATTCGAAGCTTGAAAGAGGTTTAAGGGATTTTGCTATTACTGTTATTATTATATAGTTAGCTTCAGGGGTGGAGAAGGCCCCTCTCAGACAGAGGAAGGACCCTCGGAGATAAAGAAGGGCTCTATGAGATCAAGAATAGACTTCTAAGAAACAAACGGCCCGTTTGATGTGTAGAAGGGCCCCTCTCAGAATGAGAAGAGGGCGCTTTAGGGATGGAGAAGGACAACATTGAGATAGAAATGGGTTCATCTGACATATGGAATTGCTAACATGTGATAGAGCAGAGCTCCTCTGAGATAGACAAGGCCCCTCTGAGAGAGAGAGAGAGAGACCAGACACTCTAAACAAACAGAAGGGCTCCTCTCAGATAGACGAAAGTCCTTCTGAGACAGAGACCAGACACTCTGACAAACAGAAGGGCTCCTCTCAGATGGAAGAGGATCCCTCTGAGGCAGAGACCAATCGCTCTGAGAGACAGAAGGGCCACACTCAGATAGAAAAGGCCTCTTCTGAGACAGATACCAGTCACTCGAAGAAACAGATGGGCTCCTCAAAGATGGACAAGGGCTCCTCTGAGACAGAGATGAGCCGCTCTGAGAAACAGAAGGGCTCTTCACAGATGGATAAGGACCCCTCTGAGACAGAGACCAGACACTCTGAGAAACAGAAGGGTTCCCTCTCAGATGGAAAAGGATCCCTCTGAGACAGACCAGACACTCCGAGAGACAGAAGGGCTACACTCAGATAGAAAAGGCCTCTTCTGAGACAGATACCAGTCACTCGAAGAAGAAGATGGGCTCCTCAAAGATGGACAGGGGCTCCTCTGAGACAGAGATGAGCCGCTCTGAGAAACAGAAGGGCTCTTGACAGATGGATAAGGACCCCTCTGAGACAGAGACCAGCCACTCTGAGAAATAGAAGGGCTCCTCTCAGATAGACAATAGTCCTTCTGAGACAGAGACCAGCCACTCTGAGAGACAGAAGGGCTACACTCAGATAGACACAGGCCCTTCTGAGACAGAAACCAGCCATTCTGAGAAACAGATGGGCTCCTCTCCGATAGACACAGGTCCTTCTGAGAAAGAGACCAGCCGCTCTGAGAAACAGATAGGCTCCTCTCAGATGGACAAGGGCCATTCTGAGACAGAAACCAGCCGCTCTGAGAAGCAGATGGGCTACACTCAGATAGAAAAGGGCTCCTCTGAGGCAGATACCAGCTACTCGGAGAGACAGAAAGGCTCCTCTCAGATAGACAAGGGCCCTTCTGAGAGAGAGACCAGCCACTCGGAGAAACAGAAGGGCTCCTCTAAGATAGACAAGGGCTCCTCTGAGACAGAGACAGCTACTCTGAGAAACAGATGGGCTTCTCTCAGATAGACAATGGTCCTTCTGAGACAGACCAACCGCTCTGAGAGACAGAAGGGCTCTTCTGAGACAGAGACCAGCCACTCGGAGAAACAGATGGGCTCATCACAGATGGACAAGGACCCCTCTGAGAAAGAAACCAACCACTCTGAGAAACAGAAGGGCTCCTCTCAGATGGAAAAGGACCCCTCAGAGACAGAGATGAGCTGCTCTGAGAAACAGAAGGTCATATCTCAGAGATGAGCCCTCTTAGATTGATAAGGGCCACTTTTAGATCTAGGAGGGACCCTCTGAGACAAGCAAGATCAACTCTGAGATTGAGAGCGTCCCTTACGAGATGGAGATGATCCCTCTGAGATAGAAAAAGTACCCTCTGAGATAGAGAAGGGTCCCTCTGACATTGAGAGGAGGCGGACATCTGAGATTCAGAAGGGTCCCTTGAGATGGAGGAGTGTCCTTGTGATGCTGAGAAAGGCCTATCTGAGATAATGAAATAGCTCTGTAAAATATAGGAGATCACCTCTGAGATAGAGGACGGACCCTCTTAGACATAAAATCCTCCGAGATGAAGAAGAGCCTCTTAGATTGAGAAAGGCCTTCTAAGATGCAGGAGGGCCCTCAGATGTGCAGAAGGACCTCTCTTACAATGCGAAGAGAGCGCTTCTGGGATGGAGGGCACCTCTGAAATTGGGAAAGGCCTCTGAGATTTAGAACGTCCTCTCGGAGATAGGGAAGGGCCCTCTGAGATGGAGAAGGTCCTCTCAGAGAAGAAGGCTCTTCTGGCATGGAGAAAGACAGAATGGATTCCGACGCGACAGATGTACAGTACAGCAGATTCTCACACTGTGGTTGCGGGAAGAAGCGCTGAGTGGAAAGTAGGAGAGAGAGAGAGAGAGACTTGGCACTGCTTCATTGATTTTAGAAAGGCGTTTGACAGCGTCAGACAGGATATCATGTGAAGATCCTCAAGTCTTAAGGAGTGCCGGTAAAACTCAATAGAGTGATCCAAAGTGCATACCAAAGTGGCTGTAATGCGCACTGCAGCCACTGGTTCAACCAAGAGAAAGGCGTTCAGCAAAGGGACCCATTTTCGCCTCTCCGCTTCATCATCTATTTGGAGCGCTTGCTCCAAGATTATCATGTATTGTCAAGGATTGTGTCGATCTATGGTTCAAAACTTAGCGACATTCGATATGCTGACGACATTGACTGATCGAAGTTAGTGTGGAGGCCTTTCAGTGGAGCGTAGATCGGGTTCGTAGTGACGCTCAGTCATTCGGTCTACAGATCAATGTGGGAAAAACGAAAGCCATGTGCATGGGAACAGAAGGAGACCCTGACATCGAGATGAGAATACAACATGAGGAGGTACAAGTCGTCAATAAGTTTGTCTACCATGGCAGTCAGATTACGGAGTACGGAAGGTGCTCAAGTGAGACTGCCTAGTAAGACTATAGTAAGGAGTTTGTCAGTGTAATCAGCGTCGATAGTTTTATACTTAGTGACTTTATGCAAAATTTGTGATTTGTATAGGTCTGTTCAACATGAATGCAATTTTCGCCCGACAACATCGACTTTTTCAAGATTGTAACATGAGTCTTCTATATTTCCAGTATCCAAATTGCGGAAAGGATTCCGCATGATCACGATCAAATGCAGGGATCAGATGCTATCAAAATGGATGCAATCAAAATGGAAATGTAAGTTGCTTCTGGCGTGTAGAATGATATTATATTTGGGCATACTCACGTACACAATTTATATCGACACAAAATATATCACGGTGCACCCGAAAATAGTTAGTGGTCTAACAGGACCCAGCTTAGATTCCACTTTTGTAGGTTCGTATGGACCTAGAATTTTAAAATTTTTCATCGAGGGCAGTTTTCTGTAGGTCTACAAATCCAAAATGGCGACATGATTGCCATATATGGCAGGTGAGAAAAATAATTTTGTGATGACCCGTCTCAGATTTCAATCCCTCAGCCTAGCACGGAGCCAATATTATTCAAATATGTCAATTTTTGAGAAATTGAGCGAGGGATTTTCTCTTCAACTCCAGAAATGTATAAGATGGCGACTTACCTTCCTGCTTATATGGCGTTTATGAATGAATCTTAAAAGTTACTTACTTACGTCATTTTGTAATTCAAGGCTTTTGTTGTATTATGCACAGTTCTACTTGCCAACTTAAGCTACACTGTGTTAAAACACCATAAGAATCACTAAGTTTCAGTTATCCAGCGAACATGTTACGGCATCGATTGCATGTCAACGATCAGGAAGTGCGTTTGCATGTCACTGGTACTTGTATGTTATGTACTGTACTCGCACATCATACTCATATACGGCTAGCTGAGTTCGAATCTACTTAAGTAGCTCATTAGCTACTTAATGAAGAGCTCATGACTTTAATGTTGCACCAATTTCACTTGGGCTTAAGAAACTTAGCGCGAATATTACATAATGGATGCATACGCAGATTTCGACATCAAAAGAATGAATCCAATCATAGACATAGATTCAAATATTCAAATCCAATTATATTTTAATGAGAAATCTAAACGTTTTAGAGTAGTACTTGTATATGAATCATCTTTGGCATTAGTCTCGTTTGTTGCAAGCAGTTCGCTAATACTAAAATGGTCAACACCTATAGCTCTTATCATCACCAGCAGGCTTTGACTATTCTTTAGAGAAACATCGACAGCGTATGTTAGGACCTACGCATGTTTTTAGCTATTTGAGTGCACTTGTTGTCGTATGGAATCATATTTTAGTAGCTGCTACTAGTAAGGTTCTTTATAATTGAATCATGCTAAGAAAATGTATGTGGTTATCGATATCAAGGACAATGAAAAATTACAACAAACTTTTATGCCAATTAATGACACCAATTATGCCAATTTATGTAAACAACTGCCATACATGGAAGTTAAGTCGCCATATTATACATTTTTGGGGTTGCACAGAAAGGCCAACGTCGATTTCTCAAAAATTGACATATACTCATTGACATAATTAATGAAACAAACTATCATTGGCTTGAATTGAAGTTTGTTTCATCTTTTTCTCAGGTATGATGCAATATCTCGCTTTCTATGTATTACCATTCAACACATTAGAGAATGGAGAAAGATCTATGGTGGTCATATTTCAAATTTTGATATCGATACAACTGTCACAATTGCTTTTACAAATTGAACATAAACGCGAACTGAAATCCAGCTTTTGTAAAATAAAATGGCACACGATCAGTTTACCAGAGGTATGGCTATTGGAATGATTCGTTGTGGTAGAAGTTGTGCGAGTGTTGCCGAAGAGCTGCAACTATCGAGAGTCGTTGTTTGGAGGTGGTGGTGTCGATGGAAAGCAGAAGGAGATGCTAAAAAGAAGAAGGGATCTGGTCTACCAAGAAAGTCTGCAGGAAGGACAGACGCACGTCTAGTTTTAGCTGCAAAGAGGAATAGATTTGTGTCAGTCCCAAAGCTAGTCGTACACTGGAAGAGTGCCTCAAATATAGACTGTAGCGTTCGAACGGCTTACCGAAGATTGCGAGAAGCTGGAATTCAATCGCGACGACCAGCTGTCCTAATTCCATTGAGTTTTGAGCACCGCAGAAGACGAGTTGCCTGGTGTGATGCCCACGACAGATATGGTGGTGGAAGTGTTGTGCTGTGGGGTGGCATTTGGCATGGCGGACGAACGACAGCACTAGTCATCATCAAAGGCACGTTGACTGGAGAGAGGTATCTCAATGAAATTGTGCTTCCTGTTGTTGCCCCAGTAGTCAGGGTGGAGGATCTCGTCTTCCAAGACGACAACGCAAGACCAAATCGCTCCTCGGCTGTCATTGCCACTGTTAGGAGATTGAACATTCAAACCCTTGACTGGCCTGTACGCTCACCTGACTTGTCACCCATTGAACAAGTATGGGACGAGCTTGGGCGGCGAGTGAGAGACCGTTATTCACTACCACCAGTGTCCCTGAAGATTCTCTCTGAAAGACTGACAGAGCAGTGGCTTCTCCTTGAAACATCTTTCATTCAGAAACTTTGTGAATCCATGCCATCTCGGATTACTGAATGTATTGGAGCTAGAGGGGGGCACACGCGCTATTAAAGTTGAATCTGCTACATGCATTGTTTTTCTGTGCTAACGACTTGGTGGAGATTGTGACTAAATTATGAAGGTACCATACATACCTGTATAATTATATACCAGTCAAAAAGAAAGAAGTTAAAGAAATAAATGTTTCAAAATTTTGTCAATGAGTATATTTGAACAGTATTGGATCCATATTATGTATGCTAAGAGATTAAAATGTGAGACGGGTTATCCCAAAATTATTTTTCTCACCTGCCATATATGGCAATCATGTCGCCATTTTGCCTACAGAAACTGCCCTCGATGGAAGATTTTTAAATTTGTTTTAAAGCTGTCAGAAAAGTCCATACGAACCTACAAAAGTGGAATCTAAGCCGATTCCTGTTAGACCACTAATTATTTTCGGGCACATCGTGATATCTAATGATAGCTCAATTATTTTGAAACATTCGCTATGTGAGTGATAATAACATAATAGGCAGAGATACCATGGAGAAATTGTTTTGCATGTAACTGCATATTTGAATAAGGCCTATTTGCTCATTGTAGCTCACTAGGAGCAAAAGCGTTAGGACAAATTGATAGTTGAGTTGATGCTAAAAACAGCTTTCGTCTCTCCTTGAAATTTATTGACCAGATTAAAATAGATAATTAAAACATATGTACAACCCCTACGCGTTTCGAGCGTTCGCTCTTCCTCAGGGGGTAATTCGCTAAAACCAACTGATCTGGCCGCTCATGTGGGCTGCTAATATCCAATGCTATCGGTTGAGAGATATTTAAAATACCGTCAACTCTTTTCTTCGATTGATTTTTGGAATCAACTGTTTATCAAGAATTTCAAGGTCAAAATCAGTCAAACGTTTTGATCTACATTTCAGACAATGTTCTGGCATAGCACTCGAATCAACATTACCTTTATCTACAGCACGCTTGTGTTCATTAAAACGATGCTTAAATGACGCGAGGTTTGACCAATATAGAAATCTTTACAATGATGGCATGTAAATTTGTATACCAAAAACCGATCTGTACACTTCATCTTATTAGGCAAACTCTCACAAACAAGGCAACTTTCGTGTTTTTCTACTTTTTGTTTGAATTTCAAGGCATTATATAAAGTTTTATTAGGGGAGCTAACAAGATTTATCGGTAACTCGCATTTTTTAATTAATTTGCGGATATCACGATCAGTTTTATCGTTAACAAATCCGAGTTTTAAATACGTACTGTTTTTACGTATTTCCTTGCATCTTTTACTACTTTTCTTATGTTTTCGTTTCATTGAAAATCCATTTTTACTTAATTTAGTTTCAAGTTTATTAAAAGCTACCTTGCAATCAGCTTCGTTGCTACATCTTCTCTTTACGTAGTTGATGCTATTATTTACGTAATTGTTTTTGATATGGTTAGGCACGTAACTATCGCTGCGCAGTGAAATACCCGAATGTATTTCTTTCTCAAACCATTTATAATTCATACTGCCTTCTTTCACCGTGATGCTTATGTCCAAGAAATTAAGTGTAAGGTTTTTTGGAACTTCCACAGTAAATTCAATATTCTCATCGATGCCATTAAAAGTTCTTAATATTACATCAAAGTCGAAATCTTTGTCAAAGGGACCCATAATTACGTCATCAATGTATCGAGCATAAATGCTTGGAGATATATTGTGCTGTGATTTCAAAGGTGGACTAAATGGCAAAAATTACCTCCAAATTAAAGGCTGTCCTATGGGAGCCCATTTTAGTCCCCTTTTTGCGGTTTTGTTTATGCATAGTATTGAAAGTAAAGCTCTGCAACTTTTGAAATCACAGCACAATATATCTCCAAGCATTTATGCTCGATACATTGATGACGTAATTATGGGTCCCTTTGACAAAGATTTCGACTTTGATGTAATATTAAGAACTTTTAATGGCATCGATGAGAATATTGAATTTACTGTGGAAGTTCCAAAAAACCTTACACTTAATTTCTTGGACATAAGCATCACGGTGAAAGAAGGCAGTATGAATTATAAATGGTTTGAGAAAGAAATACATTCGGGTATTTCACTGCGCAGCGATAGTTACGTGCCTAACCATATCAAAAACAATTACGTAAATAATAGCATCAAGTACGTAAAGAGAAGATGTAGCAACGAAGCTGATTGCAAGGTAGCTTTTAATAAACTTGAAACTAAATTAAGTAAAAATGGATTTTCAATGAAACGAAAACATAAGAAAAGTAGTAAAAGATGCAAGGAAATACGTAAAAACAGTACGTATTTAAAACTCGGATTTGTTAACGATAAAACTGATCGTGATATCCGCAAATTAATTAAAAAATGCGAGTTACCGATAAATCTTGTTAGCTCCCCTAATAAAACTTTATATAATGCCTTGAAATTCAAACAAAAAGTAGAAAAACACGAAAGTTGCCTTGTTTGTGAGAGTTTGCCTAATAAGATGAAGTGTACAGATCGGTTTTTGGTATACAAATTTACATGCCATCATTGTAAAGATTTCTATATTGGTCAAACCTCGCGTCATTTAAGCATCGTTTTAATGAACACAAGCGTGCTGTAGATAAAGGTAATGTTGATTCGAGTGCTATGGCAGAACATTGTCTGAAATGTAGATCAAAACGTTTGACTGATTTTGACCTTGAAATTCTTGATAAGTGCAAAGATGCATTGGACACTAGACTGACTGAAGCTCGTTACATTAAACAGTTGATTCCAAAAATCAATCGAAGAAAAGAGTTGACGGTATTTTAAACATCTCTCAACCGATAGCATTGTATATTAGCAGCCCACATGAGCGGCCAGATCAGTTGGTTTTAGCGAATTACCCCCTGAGGAAGAGCGAACGCTCGAAACGCGTAGGGGTTGTACATATCTTTTAATTATCTATTTTAATCTGGTCAATAAATTTCAAGGAGAGACGAAAGCTGTTTTTAGCATCAACTCAAGTATGAAGAACCTCCTGTTGGCGGTCATCCTGTAAATTGATAGTTGATAGATTTAAGTTCAAGTTAAATATTGAATGCAGTAGATGGTTATAGCAAATAAGAAAATTCAATGACTTTTTTCTTCTTCAACATCCGGTGTCTATAACTGCTTTCTTCAGTTGAAATTCAAATAATTGCATTCGGACATCAGTTCTACCTTTTCCATTAACTATTGACACAAACTGCAAAATAAATGTCACAACTGATTTCAGCGGATAGACATTGTGGATGTAATGCTTATGTTCTATGTTAGTCTCATGATAGGCAGATATCTTTATTATTCCATTCTTAGTGATAGGTCGCACATTCCAAGCTTTATAATGTACGCTCGCACAATTTTCCATTTCACCAAACCTATTGCGATAAGGGAGAACAATTGCGTGACAATACATCTGTGAAGTAATGAACTGCAATTTTTTGGGTATACTTATCAATAATGTCCTCTTTAATCAGAAATTTATATGTGTAGATAAGAAATCGATTATGAAACTGATAGCATTTGACGGGAGTGATTGACGACATCGCTTCCTCAAACTGCTGTATTCCTTCGATGTCGGCAAAGAGTCACTCCAGCAGATCGAGGGGCTGAATGATCACTGAAGATCGACTGGATGCGAGGATCCGTCAGCGCATGATACGGCATTTTCTGTCATGTTTGCGAAGGGACAATATCTCGGGAGTGCCTTCAATCTTTGTATGGAGGAGAGCATTGTCATAAAGGAGAAAGATGGACTCCTCGAAAAGATGGCCACCTGCTTTGTTAATGAATTTCAAAAAAGAATTTCGTCATTTTCCCTCGACACACATGATATGTAAGAGTTCGAAGTAGGATGGGAGAGACAGCTAAACAAGCTATGGAATATTCCCTCTCTGTCCTTCAACTACACGCATTGCCCTTTCTACTTGAGATGATCAGCCGTGAGTCCTCGCGGTCCAGATGTTGAATCTGCACTCGTCGGTGAGGATGTTGTGTCACTGAATGCCTTCTCTCATGAACCATAATATGACGTATTTCGCCCTCTCTTCGTTCACCTCAACGATATTCCAGTGAGTGGACACGGATCGCAATAGCTTCAAAGTTGTCAGGCAACCATTGACAGCTTACGGCGAGAAATTTACAACTTACGGTGTAAAAATGGCAATTAATATTGCAGTTTGTGTCAATAATAGTGTAAAAGGAATTGTTGACAATTCTTATTGTGCGTAGTTTAGCTATGGCGCAATGTTGAAAAAAGAAGGTAACAATGTATCTGTATCTATGCATGTGAAAGATATTTGAAGAAATCTCAGCTAGCGTATATCTGCATATATACCATGATATTTTCCGGTAGTTATTTTCAATGGAATTCCATCAAAAATATCTATGTGTATGGTATTTTCTATTATCAGACAGGGAATACAGCTAAATTATCCATATGGATATCTATGTGGATACCCACTTCTAAATATGCCAACAATGTACGTGTATACATGAACATGAGAACTTGTCACAGCAATGTCTAATTTTTTTTAATGGTACTCGTACCATTATTGATCACGACATTGCAACTGTTGAAATTGAATATGAGAGTCTGTTTCACTTCCACACGGTTTTGAAACCTTGGATAGAGTTGTTCCATCGAGAATGGCAGAACAGTTTTCCAGGTGAGTATCTGCGTTTCTTTTGTAACATCTGACCCCTGCCAGACTTCTGTGACCCGTACGTTCCATGATGAGTTGTTCGTCAATGTTGTTCTGATAAAATCTTGTTGCGCATGTCGCACGAAGGGAATGGTTGCTTTTGCTGCTTGAATCTATTCCAGCTTGATCACATATTGATTTCATAAATTTGTTGAGCTTGTTCTTGCCTATTGGCTTAGATGTGTACCATCATAAATTGTTTGGTTTTTTTAGAGGTTGCAGATAGAAGCGATTTGAGCTTTGAGGTCGTTTACTGAGGAAAAGCTCCATCAAAGTTACATGGCATCTTGATCTGTTCGATACATTCTCAAAATGTACTACTTCCTTGGTTTTGTGCCTCAAGTTATTCAAACCTCCTGAATTTGTTTTCGAATGTTTTTCACGGTAGACTAGACATCGTTTGCCGTCACGAACTTCAAAAGAAAATTGCTCAATAAGAAGATGTACGTGTTCCTCACC
Source organism: Prostheceraeus crozeri (assembly GCA_907163375.1). Lineage (NCBI taxonomy): Eukaryota > Metazoa > Platyhelminthes > Polycladida > Euryleptidae > Prostheceraeus > Prostheceraeus crozeri. The sequence goes on along the minus strand of CAJQUW010016750.1, from coordinate 95,050 downwards.
GCCTCGAAGAGCAAAATTCAATCCATTCAGGTAAAACAGAGCATATAACAATGACTGTCCATCGGAGGCCCCATTGCATGGTTCCATAATAATTTTTCCTCATTTTCACTCATCACATCAGCCGACTTCGATTTCAAACTGGCACCGCTTTCAGTGGATATTCTCATCGATGAATCAAGACTCACTGTCACCGCTGAAAACTTTTCATCTCGAAAGAAGTCGACTTTTCGTGTAAGCGAAATATGTGATTGTATTCCCGCAACAATCGACACGAGAGACTGCCTGGGTATCTTTCACCATTTGATTTCCTTACTTCGTGAATGAACTTAGTCATAAGTTGGCATAATGCATCATCGGATAAGTCACATATGTTTGAATTTACATAATCCAGTCGTTCTTCTCTCCAAGATTCAAATATTTTATTTGCCCATTTATTGCGCTTTTTGGTGTTCTTGTTTGTCACTGATTTATTCAATTCATTTAGCTCTTGTTGTGAGTAGTTGGCAAATCTGCTGTAATTCGTGTTGTGGTTTTGCAAATCACTTAGTAGTGGGAACAGATCTTCAATAGTTTCAAATTCATCATATGATATAATATTCGGATCGTGATTGCCGATGAATCCATTAGTGAGGTCTACCAGAAGTTTGACAATGCCCAATTTGCCATCCATGTCTGGCAAATGTTTACACTAAAATTGTCAATGCAACCGAAGTAGATCTATATGTACGCGTAATAAGAATTCCATGATGCGTTGATCACAAACAAATTTACAATTCAAATCAAAGGGAGTTATCTAAATAACTCCCATAAAAAATATCATGGTATATAGGAGATATTCCATGCTATTTCTGGGTGATATATAAATAAATCCCGAGTTTATTTACATATCACCCAGAAATATCATGGAATATCTTATACATGTATTCATATCATCGTGCCCGCTTTTTCCTACATTGCTGCCCAGACCATTTCAATTACGCACAACAGTATTAACATCTATTTTTTCGGGCAACAATGTAGGGCATTTTCCGGTCGCCTTCAAATGTCCTACATTGTTGCCCTCAAAAATCCAGATTAATGTTATATTGTGATCTCTGTGTGATGTTATATACACGTAGAGATCAAACCGGAATTCTTCCATAGAAAGTACAGCACCTACCATGAGAACTAATTGAAAAATAGTTACGAAGTTTTCATTCGCTCATTTTTGATGCACTCGTTTGGGGCTTTTTGTAACGCCTCTCAGCATCTTTTGCAGAAGGTCAAGTGTCTTGAGAAAAGATCGATGCGCATAATTGGTTCAGATGTATGTATGAATGAAGATATCATCACTAGTGCTCACAATTCGTGTTACAAACTTTTTCACAGCATTGTGAAGGACGATTTGCATCTTCTGCGAGATATGTTCGATGATGTGCCCAGCCATATCACCACTCGTTCTAGAAGATGTCTCAGGGTCCCACGTATACTAACTGCACGTTTTGCAAATTCTTTTGTTCGTTTCTGCAAATAACTTTTTAATTTTCTTTTAAATTACCTTTACTTAATTTTTTTCTGTGACCATTGTAGCTTCTTTCCGCTTTACACTATTATCATCGAGTATTATTGTAGCGTTCACCTCATGTACCCACAAGTGAACTCAATAAAGAACTATTATTATTATTATTATTAAAATGCATGTAATGTGATGAATGATGATTTTGATTTAATGAAATTCATTCTATTATCCAATTAGTCATGTTAATGAAGATTAAGAATAATACGAATAGCCATAAATTCGCGCCCGTAGATTGACAAAGTAGAGTTGTTGAACGAAAAATCCATGTCGCAATTATCTCATAGATTTTGAGTTAAACAACCTCATTGTTGTTTGTTCAGTCAGGGATGTCTATGAAACATGGAAAGTGATAGGGACTTCCAACTCTCAGGCTGTAGGATTTAGCTTTGGCCGGTTTGAAAATACAGATTGCAGAATTTTCATCAAAGATGTTGAGAAAGTACACGGTCGTAAATTGCAGTTTCCAATCAGAAATGGAAAAACGGAGACAGGTAGATGAACGCCATTCCTAATATCATTGGTTAATAGAAAACAAGTGCATGACACTGGTCTTACAATGCGCCAAAGAATTGAATAAGAAGTGGACATCTGATAGCCATGCAATCTATCATTTTTCGATTCATGCATTGACTACCCTACAGGCATTCTTCGTGGAGCATATATTTAGTCACGAAAAATTCCAACTGAAAATCAACTGAAAATCGGAATCAGAGAATGTACGGATTTCATGTACAGAGAATGTCGGGTTTAATATCACCGTCAGAAATTCTTGATCATGGATGCTTATTGATGAAGGCGTCAAATAGTCTTCCTTCAAGCTTATTCATATTCAATTTCACCCACAATGCTTGGTTTCTAGCATATATTAGACAGATTTGGGAAATGTGCTGTACTTTATGAAAACTGTGAATGACATATTATCCAATCAATCAAATCATTAGCTGAATGAAGGAATCCAACAAATTTGAATGAAGACCCAAAAATCCGTGTAGAAATAATTGAGTTGTCTGAAATTGAATTCAATGGGGCAGGTATAGTGCATCACTGATTATTTTGATATCATCAAAATTGTATACAGCAAACAATAAATAATACTAAATGATTTTTTCTCCAATTTCCACATCCAACTACATTGATGGAAAACATTGAAAACTTCCAAAATATTGGTTCGGAGTCAGAATCAATAAAAATTTTCAAAAACTGCATATTTTCAAGTTCTCCTGGACAAGTTGTGGTGTGTGATGAGATGAAGATTTTGTCATCTCTTAGATGTTGCGGAAAACACATTATTGGACATGCTGATGACTCGCGTATAAATAGTCCGTAGTATTCTAGCAATGATGGATAAGTCTTCGCTTCAGAAAACCCATCCGTGCATTTGTCATGCATCTCTTACCAGTATCTTCACTGACTTCAAAATTGATCAAACAAATTTTAGAGAGTACTATTGAGATTGTGAAGTCTTTCGGTGGATATTCATACTTTATCTAAAGACAGATATTCATGTCACAAATCGAAACTCTCTGTTTACTAGTTCAGAAGGATCACAAAAGATCAAACAATTTCTCAGTGAAGCACATTGCCGAACCTCAGCTACGCCACCCTATTTATTATTTTGTCTCGTCCACTGATTGAAGTTTATTAGAAATAATTGGCTTACATAATTTGATCATAAATTCAGCTGCACAGTCTCAAAACATCCTATAATACTTTCCATCTATCGTCGTTCGAAAAGAAAGAAAATTTGTATTCTTCAGGCGCTTGACAGTATATCTGATAATTGCAATGATGCATCTGCATTTAGATCATTTTCTTGAAATTCGGGAACAATTGAACAACCGCTGTGTAACTGCTCATAATCATATCCAGTTGATTGGTGAAATAAAGGTTCCTGTAACTCACGAAAGCCATATGTCCAGAAACCTAATTATGGCCAGAAAACCGGCCTACGATAAATCCTAGGGATTGAGAGTTGGAAATCCCTGACACTTTCTATGCTTCATAGACATCCCTGGTTCAGCTATGTTTTACTATTGGGAGCAGCACTTGCATAATTTTGATATCTATTACATCACAAAATCCTACTCACGCTAAACTAAACTAGTTTTGTGAAAGTCAAGTTACAGGGTAGTGCTTTCGTGGTCTGCATGTGTGGTGTGATATGACGTGTAAGAAATATTAAGCATTCAGCTATTATTAGAAGTAACTGTGAAAATCCTTTTTTCTTTTACAAAGAAGACAAAAATTGATACGATTTGATAAAAATTTCCCAAGGTCAATTAGTAAAATTGTTCTTACTGTGTATTAGAGTACCTATATAAGAATGCTTCGCTAAAATTTTCGGTTGTAAGTAAAGTTATCAATTTAAAGCGAACACTACATAGCATTCTACAATATGTTGTCACTACCGGCTCCGGTTCAGATTTGCATTCAATTAGCGTCAGGTACAATTAGAGACCTGAAATCAAACTTAATAGCTTAAAATGAGGAACTTTACTCGAGCATAGGCACTCGAAATATCCCAATATGCTCAAATACATACAACGATTAATATTACAATTTAAGAAACATGCCCGAATACTTTTCCGATACCCGAAGTTTTTGAGAAATGAGAGTAGGAACACTGGATTTCTCAATGATAAAAGTGTACATTGCAATGTATAACTGCGAGCACATTTGAGAGGAAAGCAATGACTATGTGTAAAGAAAAGGCTGCGTTAGCAGTCGAGTCTGATAGTCATTGTTGTAGACTTAAGTGTCCAGCAATGAGATTTTATCTAACTTAGAAATTGCCTTCCCATTAATTTTAATATCAGAAATCAGTGATATTTAATGTTTACTGTTCAGCAATGAAGATCATTTTACTAAATCCCATAGCATTTGAACCAGAGGAGAAAGTAGTTCCGAGTACATGCGTACTAAAGTACACAGGTACTCTGGTATAGTGCTAATTAATATAACAAACAGTATATACACAATGTACATAAATAATACAAATTTCTCCTCACAGTAGAAATATGCAAAGTAGCACCAAATAAGTTCAACAGTATAGGACATAGATAGCAAACATTGAGTAGTAGATGCACTCAATAATTTAGCAATGAAGAGATGCACTAAATAAAGTGGGAGAAACTACTATTAGCATGACAAATGTTCTCATTCACAATCGCTGATGGTGTCAATAAGTTCATACTGATGCACGTCATATCAGATTAGCTGCGATTGCATCAAGAAATTTATATATTTTTATCATGATCGCAAAACCTGTGGATGAGTTTTTCAACGTCCTAAGGGTCTGAACAATACTGAAGCAACCAATTGGCATGGTTCCAATTTGCCATTGACATCAGTTTCAAAAAATTGCTTGCATTTTTACACTCTTAAGAAATAACGAGGTGTTGAAATATTGATGGTTGATTGAACACCATTGACGAGTTGGTGCTGAAATATATATTTCTCTGTTTTATAGAAGTCTAGAAGCAAATAAGTCGTTGGTCACTTTTGACTAACCTTTCTCATCTCTGAGCCGATAAAACAATATCAAAATCCATTCACAAAAATTCATTATATGCTGTTGAATGCAGAATTGTGGATTTGCCAAATTTATCCATTATGCAACTTGAACGCTCAATTTTATCCTAAATATGCTCGAGACATCAGTATTCATATTTCAGCTTGTTGTTTGTTTCATAGAGCATTTTTAGGAAATTATGTATGAAAATTTGCATTGAATCTCTCCAAATCAATTTTCACTTGCACGATGTACGCATTCTATAAGAAATGTAGAATTCACGCTACAGTATGTGTCCAATAAATGAAACTATGGAGCATTAAATATGATTCTATGGTAAAATCATTGCGATTAGGATTACATGATACATGGAGTGTATACAATGCACAGATATCATATTACAATGACAATGTAAAAATGTGAGTGTGCTAAATTCGTCAAACGATATTCGTTATGCGATATTCAGTCAGTACATGTAGTATTGAATTGCAACAAAGAGGTTAACTTTTGCCAGAAAATACCGGTCCAAAATTTCCGCTAAGGAAGTCACTATTTACATCACTTATATGCATAGGTTGCTGTTGTTCCTGCTATCAGATGATCTGAAATTGCACATTTATTATTCTGAATAATGCTTGGTACATAAATATCCTATGAGAAGACTTATATCCTTTTGCAAACAGGTTCAATTTTGTCTCAAGTAAGTTAAGTATTTAATATGCTGAAGTTCCGCTTCTTTCCTCAACAGGAACCACTGCGTATTGGAAGAACTGTCGCGAATCCAGCCCTATGTGGTAATACAGGACATTATCATCGAGGCCGATGGAGTGGCGGGGGAGGACCGTTTGACTATGAATTTTATTATTTTTTTGCTAGCTTCAATTTCAAAGACAGACCAGTATCATCTGATGACATGTAATCTTTTGTAATCAAGCTTTTTCCATTCTGAATTTTATCGGCATTTAGCGGGATCAATGTTATTTCTCGTATTTGTTTTATTTTAATAAACTGACTCAAAATTCATCGTTGTTCTTCAAATATCTCGGGAATGAATTACAATGAAGGAAATGAAAACACGCGCAATACACCTCGAACAGAGGGAGAGAGAGAGAGAGAAATGGGATTTAACTGCATTGAATTTTAGGTTTCAATGAGCTTATGGAAATCTACCTATATCTGTTTACAAGAACTGTATAAAGATAGAAGAATAATTAATCGGGGACGCTCATTGACCGCAACCAAAGTCTCGTTAAGGAAATCAAAATTAAGCAATATAGAGCTGATTCCGCTCGGCGCCAATAGGAAGCGGATATCGCTTTCGTACGTGCATGTACGAAAGCAAAAATGCACTGGTACATTTTGTTATTCTCGATTTGTACATACGCTTTCGTAGGGAAAATCTCTTCGCTTTCGTATCGTACAGTTTACAGTGTACACAACATTATTATCAGAGTTCAACTTATCTTCCTTGGTTTTTATTGCGTTGACCAGTTTGAAGTTTTTGTAGTAAATTCTCACGTTTATTTGCCAATTTTCAATCCTTGGTTCAGTGCTGTCATATACATACATATATATATATATATATATATATATATATGTACAGTACAATCAATGCAAATTTGAATCACCCTGAAGATTGCCGCAAAGACTTCACCAACACATTCCTTTTCCCACAAGTAGAGTGTAATACACATAAATGCATTGAGCATCGCCAGACCGGTACTTTCCAGTTTGTGCTAAAACTACAGAAATTATGCCAATGTACAAATTTCTGATTCTGCATTGCCAAAAGCGCAGTGTAGATCAGCCGAAACAGGTGGCAATAATAGCTTCTATTTCTAACAGCAAGAATGTATTTGTGGCGGCTGAAATGTATTTGTGGCGCATTTGTGGTCTTTAGACGCGCCCGCAATCACATTCGAAATACCTCCATGCATTTTTGTCACTCAAACAAGGGTTTGATTTAATTTCCTTAGTGTCAGAATCATGCTCATTATTTCTTCTATGGCGATATCAGTGGACAAATTGGTGTGATATTTATTGTAGGAATACTAATATGCTGTGTACAACTGATAGTGAAACAACTTTCACATTCATATTGAATTAACAAATGATTATGAATAATGTTAATTCAAAAATTTGGAAAGACGCAATTATTGAAACAGAACTAGTATTATACCGTCGTCAGGTGCCGAATTATCAATCATCCGTCTGGCAACCTGCTAGCCCAATATATATCCCTTTCCCATATTATAGGTCTATGATGCGGTATATGAGGATCGCGGTTCCTTATTAGTTATTGCAGTTCATGGGTCCGCTTATGTGAAAAAATACTCCTTTCGTAATAAATGGAAAACGCCTGATGAACATTATATGTTCAAAATTGCATGCAAATCAAATTAAAATGTGTGCGATTTTTGGACAACTGTCGTGCATATCATGAAGTTTAACTTCCATTCTAGAGATTTTGTCGTTATTAACTTCTGTGGCTTCAATGTTAATGCGCTAATAATCAACGAAAGCGCTCGCAGCATTAGAGATCCCTTCATGGTGTACAAACAGCAAACAGTAATATACACATGAGTATAAAAACTTATCATGAGCCTTTCAATAACATTCTCGCTAACATTTCAATTTTGAATTTAGAAATCTGAGGCAGTTCGAAAAAAGAGTGGATCTGAGTGCTTCTACTTTTATCCGTGATATAACCCGTGATTGGTAACAGCGCGACAGATGAGATAAGCAGATAGTTATACCATTCAACAAGGCTAAAAACTTCTATATTTTCAATATAAAGATCTCATAAGTTAATAATAATATAAAATGACTATTATGCAAAATACCATACTTACTTATGAAGCACAGGACAGTGGCTATAGGTATAGCAGATACTTCATGGCTCAAATGTCTTTCTATCCCACTGCTTAATTAAACTTAGTTGACTTTTATACGAACAGCCCCGGAGATAGTAACTATGGAAGTGCAATGTCAACACGCCGCGACAATTGGTGACATCCAATGTGGAAGCCGTAATGCAAGGCTGATTTCACTTTCACTTTCACTTTGATGCGCATATTTTCAGGTTTTTATCAGATTATAAAGCCAGTTGTCTGATGCAGAGGATCTTCACACATTATGTGATACAATTCATATCTCATAGTGAAAGTAGATCATCTGAATTGTCAATGTGACTAAAAATACGATTTCTAAACACTCGCAAAGTTTTTAGAGATTTGCAGATGATCTGCACGTTCATGAAACACAACAAAAAGAGTTAATGTAGGATATATTTAGTCTTCATATCAAAGTATCACTCTTCACGAATAAGTCAAGAAAAATATTTGTATAAAATGTACTCCAGGCCATGGACTATATTTTGCGATCCAGCAAGATGCACATAGATAGCGCTGGATGACGCAGACCCATCAGCATTTTGCGCAAAAACTCTTGTAAAATTCGTCCTTAAAAGCGTAGAGCTTTGCCTCTTATTTGGTTTGCTGTCATTAATAACGATCTACTGTCAATCGGTCAACTACTATTATACTTTTGCATATTGCATGCATGCGTCGCCTTCCAATCAAATGTCGTAAAATAATGCCACAATAATGAAACAATGCGACAATACGTTCGCAATATCCCGCATTTAATTATAATGAATGTGCTTCTTGCAAGCCCCTAAATGGATAGAGGATGGGTATGCGATTCTCTGGGATATAGAGAGGGAAATTATTTGATGAATCTCGATGGCTTTAGCCCGAGGGATATATCAAATAATTTCACGAGCTATGTCAGAGAGTGGCATAGCTATCCTCTATCCGTTATAAAGTATGCCATATAACATAAAGTATATATAAGTATATATGGTTATAAAGTATACCTGAAAAGAGCAGGTTGTAACGCTCAGATTTTATGGAGAGTCTACCGACAAACTGTCCAATCCCTTCTCACCTACTGCCATCCGTGCTGCTGCAATATGTCCAAAAAGGTTACAAGTTCCTTGTCAAAGTAGAGAGACGAGCCTCTAGAATAATTTTCGGTACTTCCCATGGACCAGACTCAATAACTACTACTACACTGGCACGCACCAACCAAAGGTCTGGGACCCGCCTATTCCACAGTGTTATGACAACTATCAATCACCCTTTGCGTCAATTTTTCGACGAAAGGTCCCCAGCTCACAGGAATTCTTCTACCCTAAAAAACCCAGATGCCGTACTGTCCGCTTCTCCGACTCTTTCATCAAGTACTGCTCTACGTGTTCATAATTTCCTCTCTCCATGCTGGTTATCATGCTTCATTCATTCATTGTCTCTTTTGTATCATGAACTCTGCATTGTTTGTAACTGTTTCATGCCTCTGTACTGCGCGCACCGCAGATGTGTGCCAATAAAGTTATTATCATTATTATTATGCCAGATTATCAAGACCATTAATGTCCGCGATGGATTATTGCATAATTGTACAATCGTATTTCAGAATCCCTTCTATATTTGATAAAATTTCTTACCGGGGAAAATCTTGGTAGAGAGGGATTCTATCGCGGACATATATGGTCTTGATAATCTGGCATGCTTTCTAACGGATAGAGGATAGCTATGGGACTCTCTGACATAGCTCGTGAAATTATTTGATATATCCCTCGGGCTAAAGCCCTCGGGATCATCAAATATACTCATTGACATAATTTTTGAAACATTTACTTCTTTAACTTCTTTCATTTTTGACTGGTATATATACATGCATGTATGATACCTTGATAATTTAGTCACAATCTCCACCAAGTCGCTAGCACAGGAAAACAACGCACATAGCAGATTCAACTTTAATAGCGCATGTACCCCCTCTAGCTCCAATACATTCAGTAATCCGAGATGGCATGGATTCACAAAGTTTCTGAATGAAGGATGTTTCAAGGAGAAGCCATTGCTCTGTCAGTCTTTCAGAGAGAATCTTCAGGGATACTGGTGGAAGTGAATAGCGGTCTCTCACTCACCGCCCAAGCTCGTCCCAGACTTGTTCAATGGGTGACAAGTCATGTGAGCGTGCAGGCCAGTCAAGGGTCTGACTGATGTCTCAGATCTGGGAAAGTTGTGAGAAGAAAAATCGCAAAATAAGCAAATAACGCGAAGGTGTAGCACATGTGTTTTACGCATAAGCATATCACTGTAAATCGCTCAATACCAATCACATTCGAAGGATGCATACCAAAATAATTTTTTGGTATATTTCTGTATTCTCTTGGTATGTAGTTGCATGCTTTTCGTATGTTATTTCAAATGTGGTATACTTTGCATACTAAAGCCATACCAGCACAATGTTTAAAGAAAGCATCAATCATGTCCAAAGCATGTTGATTTAAGGCCTTTTATCAATAATGATCACACTAATGCTACTACTGTTTTGAAAGTAGCAAGATAATGACATTTAACAGTCAAACTTTCAATACTGAATTTGATTTTAATACACGCAAGTCTAAGGCATTTCATGAATAATCAATAAGTATTCAACCATCAACAATAATGCATTATATAATTTTGAAATTAAGCATATTATCAATCTGAAATAAAAACATATTATAATTCATGAACGCAAAAATAGTTCTGTTGAGATATAGTAGTCAACATGATTTCACGAACGATATAGCTTGAATGAATTGGTGTTTATCAATTTAGTTCATAAAGAAATTCTAACTGAAAGTCTTGTTAATGCTGCTAGACAAGTAGCAACTATGACAATCTCGTGGAGCGTAAAATTCACAAGAAATCTCTTCTAGTTGAATATCACTCTATCAGACAAAAAATATTCACGACTGGTATTAGCGAAAAAAGGTATTTGACAATAGTATGTAATACATATATGTTTTTCCTATGTGACTTAAAGCTGCACATACGAAATGCATACCAGAGGCATGCGAATAAGGATGAATTTGCATCGGGTCTCGTATATAAAACATACCAACAACTCGTATTTCAGTGTATACCTGCCAATCACAGATAGAATAGTTCGCATCGCTACATGCCAATCACATACGAAAGTAAGTGAGATGTGGTATGAAAAACACACCAGATCTCTGTAAACATGCGAGAATCTCGTATCAGAAGTTAGTTTCAAATTGTATGCAATTTTGGTATCCAGCGATTTACAGTGAGGCCCATGGGTCCCAAAACCTAATGTATGCAATAGCAGAAGGCGGGAGGACCATGATTCCGATGATAGCAATAGAAAAAACCTCTCCCGAGTGAAAATTACTGCCGATGTATGACAATATAAAATTCAATAAAATATAATTGTGCCGACGTTTTAGAATTGATTAAAGAAATAAGCAGGCGAAAATTTGATAATTTGTGTAGTGATTATGTGTTCATTTCCTTAGACGTATTCAATTTGTATCCCAGCGTTCCTGTTGACACTGCTTTGGAGATGATAGAGAATTTTTCAAAAAAGCACTGGAACGTTATTAACAACTTCAACATTAGTTTGGACGAATTTATGACCATGCTAAAATTTTTTTCATATAATTATGAAATCACTTTTAATGAGAAAATCTATTTACAAATAAAAGGAGTCCCCATGGGATCGCACTATACCTCCTTTCTCTATAATTTTTTTGAACTACATTGAAGAAAAGACCATTTCTAAATTAAAATCAAGCATCAATTTTTCTAAAATCATTTACAAAAGATACATTGATGATTGTATCATTGGGCCTATAAAGAGAAACGATAACATCTTCAATGAGATACTTGAAGTCTTCAACTCTATTAACGACAATATTAAATTCACTCTCGAAGTTCCAAAAAATGGTGTTCTCAACTTTCTTGACTTGAGTATTTGGGTTGATTATTGCAATTAACAACAATGAAATTAAATAAACAATAGATCAAATTGCCACGCAAAAGATGTGCGGCTGGTAGTTCACCAAAAATATACAAAAGAGCTAGCCTCTGGTAACACTTTAAAAAAAGACAGCTGGCTTCCTAATTCAGTGAAAACCAATTACCTAAATCAAAAATTCAAAGACCTTGAATTAAGGAACATCAATCTTCTACCGAATGAGTACCAGTGCAATTCAATAAGTAAGTGCGAAGATAATTCATTGCGTAACGGTTACTCTCAACAAGACATAAAAATGGCTCAGAAAAATCAAATAACAAAGAAATACAAAAACGACGGAAAATCCAATAAGTGGACTCTAAAACTTCCTTTGCTAGTGATAGTCTTATAAGAAAAGTAAACTACAGTATTCGAAAATACAAATTAGATATCAATTTTGTTAGTACCGGTAATAAAAAGCTCCGTAATGTGTTCACTCATAGACCGATCTATAAGCACAATAATTGTGACCTATGTGACAAATTGCCTTCTTATTATGTCTGTGATGTGACTTGTGTAATTTATTTATTCACTTGCAAATTGTGTAATGGCCAATATATCGGTAAAACTGCTCGTCCATTTCATTTAAGATATAACGAACACAAAAACAGTATTAAATATAAAAACAATTCAAGCGCTTTAAGCGATCATAGAATATCTGTAGCAATGTCAATAGCATTGACGATTTTAATGTAGAAATTTTAAAGCGTGTGCGTGATTCGGTTAAGGCAAGTTTGGTGGAAGCTCGTTTAATTAATTACCATCAACCTTTGATGAACAGTCGTCACGAGACTGTTGCAACGAGAATTAGAGTTTTGTAAATCACTGTTTCATTATCTGTGCTAGTTCTGCCACGACTAAGCGTCTGGACGCGAAACGTCGGCACAATTATATTTTATTGAATTTTATATAGTCATACATCGGCAGTAATTTCACTCGGGAGAGGTTTTTTCTATTGCTATCATCAGAACCAAAACCTAATGTTCATAAATATACATACATACTTTCCTTGACATATGCATTGTGAATGCAAAAATTTCATAATGCTTAATGACAGTCTACTTGTAAGGTAGTCTAATTTAGGATTTCTGGCCTGATCATGTAGGAAGCCAATTTCAACCTATCGCTCGAGAGAAATTTAGTCTATGGTCTATCCATGGACTCCTAGATATATAAGTATAACACCTGGAATGTCGTGTATGAATCGATATGCAGTCGATCGTTATTACGACCACAGTTAGAAAGAGGTAATGGCTTGAGTAATCAACCAAAAACTCGCCCAGCCGACATTTTGCTCCCTGATCGGTTGTTAAGCAGATCCGCCGCGATTGATGTGACGGTCGTACATCCGCTCAATCTATCAAATTTAACCAGAGCGAGTACGACTGCCCAGCATATCACAGCAGCTGCAGAAGCTCGGAAACGAACGCCAACATAGAGAAATGCCTGGAATTAATTTGGCAGAGCCTCCCCTTTTGCTTGACAGCATATGGAGCTATGGGTGACGAAGCCATGGAATTCGTGTCGCGCCTAGGGACCAGACTAGCAACACAGACCGGGGTAACTGTCCACGATGCCATTGCGTCTATTTGTGGGGGATTTCTGTTGCGCTGGTTACGTGCAATGCCAAGACCATTTTGAAAAGAACCGAGATCTTAAGGACCTTGACTTGATGACTTTTTCTTAAATTCATCTTTGACTTTGACGTGTTCTCCTCTTTTTCGAATGTAAATACAGGTTAAACACAACACCTTGACTGAAATCTGAAATTCATTTATACACAAGACTCAATAACTGTCGATGGTGGAAAGCAATTAGTCAAGTGAAAACGAAGTGTCTAAGGAAAAATAAGCTGAAGTTTCTGGAAATCGGAAGAACATGGGATTGCAACCAACTTATCATCGTTATCACTGAATATGGAATATTGACTATATCAAATGAAGCAATGGTTTTAAGTGTAATGGTTTTTGGGTGTGGAAGTAATTCAAAGACGCCGATTCAAATGAATAGAGCTCTATGAATCTCAATGAGAAATCAATGAGCATGATACTATAAAAAAGCATTCCATCTAAATTTTGGCGAAATTTTAACATGCAAAAGTTAACTTATATACTTTACACTAATCAGATATTCAAATGATAAAGACATATAAGTCCGGCAGCCAGATCACGTTTCTGCAGGGAACGAGGCCGAAAGTGAGACTTTCACAGAATGATGTACACTATGCCTACTGAGAATCAGCACGTCTGCCGAGTTCTAGTGAGTTACACACCCACTAGGATTAGTGACAGGATTAGAGAAAAACACATGTAAATCCAATAGAACGCAGATTGCAGTTTCTGGCTAAAATGAAATTTTGTTTGTTTTCTCTCATTTAACGAAAAGTACTAAACACAGAGTCATAATATTTGGCACGGAATGTCTTCCGGTCATTTCCTTTCATGTTCATGCATCCCTGTCTATAACGCTAAACACATTTAGATTTGGCGAGCCTCTTAACGCCGGCAAACACAAACATTTGGAGCAACTTTGTCAACATTGAAACACATTCTCACATACATTGCCAATTAGATGCATGATAAAAGCATAATAGGAAATGACCTGAAGACATTACCTGATAACAGTACCAAACCATGATGCCGTCATACTTCTCTTTATTTCTCTTACAGATATTAAAGAGGCAATTCTCTTGTGAAGTAAATTAGCCAAAGGACCTGATCAATCATTTGTGGAATATACGAGAGGCGTGAATGTCCCTTTCTCTACTTCCAAGGTCCTCTCTTCCTATTGCCGCATCTTTTCATTCTCGTGTTCTTTATACAATGTTGCAGGGAGGATTTGTTATTCTTGCATAAATAAATGACGTCCCATTCTCCCCAACACCCTCTTGCAGTACTATCTAATCTCGCCTGGTCGTCAGCATTACCACCTTTGATGAAGTCAGATGATTCAATTGGCAATAATTTGGGCTCAATGCGAACATCTTTACTGACTTCACTCAAAAAGGACTCTCCGTGTCAAAAATACTATTGTGCCGAAGATTGACAAAACCACCAATTTTACAGCTAAGAGTGTGATTTAAATTATTTTTCTCACAACAAGCACAATGCGTCGAAAGATAGCCGGCCAGTTGTAGCGCAATTTGATCGCATCTTGGAATTCCCTTTTGTTTAGAGAATATCCCAATGTTTCTATGGGTAATGATGTTAACCATGAACTAGAGCCTTTCTCTTTCGCAAAAGTCAATACCTTCTTCATCTCATCGGCATCAAGATTCATGATAAAGTCATGTATTATTCATTGAAAAAAGTTTCTTCATCTCTTTTCACATGTGCGATGCACCTGTTATTTCCGTTCTGTCTAGTCGATCTATCAGCAAATTGTTTTCCTGGTCATAAATTACATTTGTCAAACATTCTGCAATTTTCACCTTACACTCGCGTTTTGAAGTTATATAAGGATCAGCATTTCCCAGACCTCCATACCTGCATTTCTGAAAGGATAACTTTCTGACGTATAACTTCTTCCAACCTCTGAAAGTTATTTCTGATGTTATCAACTGTTTGTTGAAAAAAGGTCCTCCTGTGACAGAGACATTCTTGTGCATTCTGAAAAAGCAGCTTGTGGATCTTCAGACGCTATATCACTGAGATATTCAATGTCTTTTATCCATGTCTCGATCTTCGAATCAACATATAATGAGGATTTGAATTCATCACTTCCAATCGCTACACCTTTCGTTCTAATCGGCATACATTCATTAGATGTTCCTGGAAGTGATTTTGCTTTTGTAGATGATGTCTGTCCTTTCTTTGATAAATCAAACCAACCGTGGCTATTTTATCAGTGTCACTAGTTAGCATTTCACATTTTCACTGTCCAAAAGAATATAGTAGCAAAAAACTTTCCACTAAAAAGCGATGACAATAGTCAAGTTCATTTTAATTCGTTCGCTTCATTTGATATAGTCAATATTCCATAAAATTTCGCCAAAACTTGGATGGAATGCTTTTTTATAGTATCAAGCTCATTGATTTCTCATTGAGATTCATAGAGCTCTATTCATTTGAATCGGCGTCTTTGAATTACTTCCACACCCAAATGTACCACGTTTTAGATGACCGATGTGGACTTTTCAGCTGTTGTTGCTGAAACTTTTTTTATAGACCACAAGCTTGCTCACTTCGTACTGTCAAACCATTGCTTCATTTGATATAGTCAATATTCCATATTCAGTAATAACGATGATAAGTTGGTTGCAATCCCATGTTCTTCCGATTTCCAGAAACTTCAGCTTATTTTTCCTTAGACACTTCGTTTTCACTTGACTAATTGCTTTCTACCATCGACAGATATTGAGTCAAACCGGCCGTCTTGTGTATAAATGAATTTCAGCTTTCAGTCCAGGTGTTATTTATCTAGGAGTCCATCGTCTATCTCATTGCACCAAGATCTCATGCGATGAAAGTTTATGGTCAACTTCACATAGAAATATATCGCCATTATCTAATACCGGAAGAGACCGAATTCACGAAGCTGTTCTAGCACAGAACACTGTTCTGTGCCAGTTAGAACAAGATTCTGCTCTTACAGTGTCTGTCATATTCACGAAGCTTGTTCTGTATTTAACACTGTCACTCTCAGACGCAGCAACTTGTAACTAGGTAGTGACGTACATTATGACCGTGACTTGCTTTTCTTGCTTGTGGATTGGTGAAACTAAGGAAATGAAGACAAGTATGAAACATGCGTTTCTATTCAGAGCTGTGATTGTATTTTGAAGCTAGATAAACGACCATGGCACGCGAAAGATATTCACAAGTCGAGAAACACTACCTTCTAGACGCTGTCAAGTAGAAACCAATTATTTCCTCCCGAAAAAGTGATTTGAAAACAAATTTGAAGAAGAGAGATGCCCGGATAGATGTAACCAAGAAGTTCAATGCCGAATTTAAGAAGAATGTGTCTTGCAAGAACATTAATCAACTGTATTGGAAAATGAAGACAGCGGCCTAAAACGAAGTAACAGAAGCTGAGAAATCGTTGACAGCGACTGGAGGAGGTCCTAATACTTCTCAGATATCGGATATATCTAATCAAATAAGCGGCATATAGTCCGATCTCACGTACACGATAGACAATGACTTTGATGATGACCACACTAGCGAAGTTACAGAGTCAGTCAATGTAAATCAATCCGACCAACCTCAGTCTGCCGATGAAATTACAGTCGACAATTTGCCAACCACCGAAAAACCACAAACATCAGTAAGAAAGCGAAACACTTTGATGGAGATGGAACATGAAGAACGGATGTCTGTACTAGAAAACAGAGAACTTTTTAATGCTCAAATTTTGCTAGAATAAAAGCAATTTGAGGCAGAAGAAGAGCGCAAAGCATACTATCAAAAACTCAATCAACAGCGTCGTGGTGATAATGAAGACATTACCATTCTGATGGATTTATGTATCGGCATCTTGAGTAAAGATATTTTTTGATAACGATTTGAATACATTGTGTCGTATTATTGGAATTTGATTGTTTTGAATTGACAGTTAATAAACAGCTGGCAAATAAGATAAATGCTGATGTTATAATTATGCGCAGTGTCAGGTAGGCCATTGACTGAAGGAATATTGGGTATGACAGTGAATGTATAAGGCCTGATTTTTCTTAATACAAAAATATGTATCGATATCTACTACAACATAATCACTTGAGAAAACAATTTTCCTGTGGCAGATAACTACATGTAAAATGCAGATTATCACTACCAATCGCACCCAAGAAAGTGACAGCAATCTACATATATAGTGTATGAAAAATATTATTCCAGTTAAAAGACCTTAAATAATTATTCAAAATTCCATAGTATGCTGATGAAACCGTCTGTTTCTTATAAATTATAAGATGTATGAAATGAAATACATATAAGTTACTTTACTCAAGCTCATAAAAAGCTACATAGTTCAAAAACAGCAATATGATTCATTAGATGAATATATTTTGCACATTATGAACACAAAAAGGAAAATTTTGAACCTCATTCGTCTGATCAAAACAGATCAAAATGCGTTTCCTCTCAAATAAGTGCTTGGTGTACCTTGATTGAATGAATGTAATTCGTCGATAGGTTCATAGTTCATTTGAATGTTTCTGTCTATACACAAACTATGTAGGACTGAGCATGCAACAACAGGAGCAGATACTTTGTGAGGTGTTAAACGAATTCTGGAATCTGGGCCACAACCAATCGCTCGACACAACCAACCCCTTGATCTCACAAAGCGATGGTTGTATTGAAGCTCTCCATCAATCTCGGGAATATCACTGGCGTTAGAAGGAAGTTTGAACATGCATAGCCTTGGTCACCAATAAGAATGAAGCCTTGCAAATCTTCTTCTTCGAGTCTCACTTTAATCCTTGAAACATTGAAAATTCTGGAATCATGAGCCGAACCCGGATGACGAGCCACGACACTGAGTATTCTAGTGTCGATTGTTGTCACCATTTGTATATTCAAGGAATAGAATCCTTTTCGATTTACATGCACAGCCGCATGATCTCCAGATGGTATGATTCTGACATGAGTAAAGTCTATAGCCTGATGATGTTGGATATACAAAGTTGTTCTGTGAAACGGTCAATAATCCGCTGTAACTCTGCACCATCAAGAACTTTGATTAATGTCCTTGAAAGGTGTGCTGTCTTCAAAGTAACTGCATGCATAATTCGACTTACAGAAGGTTGCGATATTCTTCTCATGTCACCAATGATGTGCTGATAGCTACCTGTAGCGTAAAAATGAAGGGTGGCGGCTAATTGAAGTGAGGGCGGCAAAGGAGTTGACCTTCTTGCATTTCTTTCCAAGCCGGGCAAAAGAGATAATACCGGTATATCCATAAATAATAATTCTTTTGTTAATCGAAGTCGCTTTACAAATTCCCTCTTTGAATATTCTTCAAGTGGATTGGAATGGTCTCTCTATACAACTAATAATAACTATTCTCATACGATGATAAAAGTCATCCCAGTAGCCATTTATAGTAGAATATAATTTTTTCAAAATTTTAATTATTAGTTAAAGTAGTCCTAATGAGGACTGATGGCGTTCTCCAATCCGCAAGTGTACAAAGGCAATGCTACTGTAACCATTGGATTAATCAGTTCTTAAAAGAACTAAATGTAGCTTTCTCGTGGCAACGAATTAAAATTGATCAGCTTTGGCCCAATATCTGGTAAAAATGGAAATCTTAAGACTTGTACTAATACCATAGATTCCAAACACTGCCGTATGCACGTTCAAAACAGACGTCTAATATACTGTACCGACTACAGATGCTGATAGTGGAAATAGAATAAGACAATGGTCACCGTAGGTTAAGGAAATTAAAAGTGGATATTATAAAACAACAGGAAACAGATGAATAGAAATTGGAAAAGTGGAGGTAAAATATGGAAAACAACGATGCTACTACACCGATTACAAGTGAACTATATCTGACACTACACAAAGTGGATAATGGTAAGAGTGGATAAGTGGAAAGTGGATAATGGAGGTAAACAATAGAATTACAATGACATTCTACTACACCGAAAGCAATGAAACTATACACACTATACCTAAGACTACACATGGAAAATACTATTTCTTCACTTGAATTTGTTATCGCCAGTTTCTTCATCCGTCTATAGTGCTTCATGTAATTCCACATTTCTTCATTTGAATTACAATACATCGACCACTACTTCAGCTACCGATTAAGGGATATAAAACACAATACTGCAGTCCGTCAGTCATCAGCAGGTACTCGTCTAGTTGTGTTTCGACCCCTAACCTGAACACTCAAACCCAGACGAGCGGGGTTCCACACATAGTGGATGACAAAATACTGAATGGGTAATGATATGTCTTGAAGGATATGTCACAAAGATAAATCAGACATCATTCAATTGTTGCGTTTCCCACATGTAAACTGATCCTGTCATTAAATTCATCCCATCAATAAATACAGTATGCTTTTTGCGATCCGCACATGTAAACAAATCCTGTACATCAATCTTTGCCCTTTCGATTCCCACAAGTAAACAGATCCTGTTCATCCTCGAATCCCATAAAGATGTAATCGCCGTGTGATAAATATGTAATCCGCTTTTACACAAACTTCGCCTCATACATCAAGACTTAACAATGGGAGCTCTCTCATCTCCCGTAAGCCACGCTAAGCGCTCTGTGTTCACTCTTCACCGCCCCCCCTATATAATATATAACTATGCCTATATAACTATATAATAACTATAATAACTAGTCGAATTGACTCTATTTCCTCAGATGCATGGCAATTTAAGTCCACTACATCCATATTTGCCTTCAGTGCTGATTTTGACTAGACTGAAATAGATAATACAAGCTTCTACAGCATTGCTATCGACCAATCGCGTATCGAAAACCGTGTTTCTCACAGCTAAGAACAGGCCTCAACTTGTGCTACTGTAGAACATGTTCTTAATTTTCATTGTCATCAGGAACACAACTGTGTTCTTATTTTTCGTGAATATCAAATGTGATAAGAACACGTTCCATAACACAGTTCTGTGCTAGAACAGTTTCGTGAATTCGGTCCAAAGTCTCAGAGGGACTTAGTAAGTAATATCATTTGAAAGGCATTAGTACCACTGTCAATCGAGACATGTGAAAACGAGAATTTCAAACACATAAAAAAGAATTCTATTCACTTAGCATGCAACCATGTCAAAGTAGAGCATCTTATGGGCATGCTCAGACATAAGCTCCTTCAAGGGGACACAGTTTCGTAATAGATCTCAGTTTCTGCGAATTTTCTGAGCAAACTAGACCATCGTGCCCTGTGCACACACTTTCAACGACTCCAAGAGGCCATTGTCCACGAGGAAGAGCATTATCTACCACGAGGACGACGTCATCAACTTGGAAGTTTCGCTGTTTCTTTCTCCATCGATTTCGGGTTTGTAGGGGGAGAATATATTCCTTGGTCCAGTGCTTCCAAAACAAGTTCGTCGTCGAGCCTGGTTCCAACGCTATTTAGGGTTTGTGTCATTTCTGTGAAATGTACCAGAAGGACAACTGGAATTATGCGTTAAAAGCAATAACTTGGAAGGAGTATGAATATCTGGACCGAGAACATTACAAGTTATTGCAACTAAAGGGCGATCATTAAGGATTCTCTCAACTTCCGCAAGAAAAGTCACCAAACCTTCATCATATGAAGTCTGTTTTCCTACGATAACTAAAAGAATGCGCTTGATAGATCTTATCGATCGCTCCCAAACTCCACCATGATTTGGTGAAGCGGGAATAGCAAATCGCCATTTAATACCCCTTTGCAACAATTCTGATCGAATTGTAGTTTGGTTCAGTGAACACAGCTGAGTTCGCAACTCTCGATGAGCTCCTTTTAAGTTTCAGCCATTATCAGTAAACATGACATCTGTCGCGGGGCGAGGAGAATCAAGGAGAAACGCGAGACAGTTAAATGATTAACTATGAGTGGCCACATGTTGTGGCGTAGAGCAAACAATTTCTCACTTGAGATTTGACAGCCCAAATGATTTCGGCATGAATGCGGAAACATGTGTTTGTCGGTGCGATGATTGCTTGTAATTTGATCACACGTGTTAAATGCTACTTGAAATGTACATGTAGAATTCTATCAAAGCTGTCGTGTTAGGAAAGTATTCTGTGTGATTTATGGCCTTCCCTATGTCTTATGTTTCGATAAAGCTGTTTATTATATAGAAGGCCAAGTGAATGTACGAGAGAAAGAAAACTTGGAGATACGTCAAAGAGTAACGTGAACGACTAGTGATGTTTTAACCTACACAATCACACTTGGGATATTCCTTCTCGTTCGAGTTCTAAGGTGGCATAACTATACGAAAGAATAGCGAATCTTCATAACGATTGACTATTTAGTTGATAAATACATCAATTAAACTTACTGTAAGCATACGCTTCGCTACATGGTGCCGCGACCCGGGATGTCACTGAAAGAACTACGCCAATCTCGCGCGATTCATCGTGCATGTGCTACGAAGTTGATCAATAAAGCTCAAGAACGCAACGACGATACGAAACTCAGTGAGCTGAACGCAATTGTGACTCAACTGACGACGAAACAGAAACTTCTAGCTGACATCGACGCTTCGATCCTAAGTGTGATAGATATAGACTTGATTGACGACGACACACTATCTCCAGAAGTTGAATCCGAAATCAACGAGGCCGAGGAACGGCAACTGCTGATACTGACGACGATAAGTGAGTTGAATTCCTTTATTTCTGGGATTAGAGGGGATACGTCTCGCATATTAGGATCTACTAATTCTATTAGCTCCCCTACTAATGATAAGGAATGTTTGATCTCAAAACAAAGGTGTAGGGCCATTCAAACAATTCGAAAAATAGAAAACGAAGTAAACCGCAACAAATTCAATTCGAGCCTCGATCTTGAGTCTTTATCTAAATTACTCCAACGTACTGAAGACGTTACCAATGAACTCAATTGTTTAAACGAACGATTCCTTGATAACATAACGTCAAAGGGCATCGACGAAGATGAATTAGATAAGGAACTAGAAGAAATTGATAGTTACAAAGAAAGGAGCCAAAACCTGATCAGCGAACTCAGAATTACTATCAAGAGCCTAGAATCGCACAAGAACAAAGGTTACAGATCAACGAGATTACCTGAAATTCAGCTGCCAAGGTTTGATGGTAACCCGATGAAATTCAAGGCCTTTTGGGAAGCCTTCAACGCAACAATCGATAAACATGACGATTTAGAGCCATGTGTAAAACTGACTCATCTTCTCAGTCTATTAGACAATGATGCAAAGGCCGCCTTTGAGGGCACGATACCAACCAACGAACTATACAAGGATGTGCGTGAGCGCATGATTGAGCGTTTTGGTAGAGAACAGCTTGTAACACTATCTCATCTACGGTCATTGTTTCATTTACCTCCTGCTACGAACGCTTTAAAACTGAAAACGATGTACAACAGCTTTCTCATGCATGTTCGATACCTCAACAACATACACGTAGAAGACTGGAAAGAATTAATCTTCATCTCATTGCTGTTAGATAAACTACCCCTGAAGTAGAATCAGGTGTTACTCGTCAACAAGGAAACAGTGATTGGCAGTTGAAGGAGTTAGGAGATCTGATCGAGATCGAAATTAAAGCCGCTGAACGCCCTAAGTCAATGATTGAACGACCTCAGCAAAGATCAGGTGGGCATAGCACTAAGGCTACTGCCGTTATCGCCTCAGGAAGCAGGCCAAATATGAAAGTTACGAAAAGGTGTACCTACTGCTCCACGAATGGTCATTATTCTGAAGATTGTCCCCAAGTAAAACACGCTGACGCAAGAAAGGAATTCTTGAACTCACACCGCCTCTGTTTTACTTGCTTGGGTAGTGGACACACGGTTAAGTTCTGTAGAAAACAAAGGTCATGTAAACATTGTAATGCATCGCATCATCACCCCAGCATATGTTACGCAAAGTACGGTAGACAAAGAAACAATGGAGAGGTGGTTAGTCAAGTTCAAACCGATTCGACAAATCAAGTCGTCCATGAGAACGTCTTAATAGCAAGCGATGAAGAGATATTCATGCCCTCTGCTTGGATTGATATCAAGAATCAATCATCGAGCACGATTGTCAGCGCCAGATCAATTATCGATACTGGAAGTCACCGTACTAAGATAACTGAGTCGAAAGCACGAGAATTGGGTTTGAAACCGGTTGACCACGTAACCTTACAGATAGGCACATTCGGAACTGATACATTTCAATCCTTTCGAGTACCTGTAGTTGAGATGTCGCTTATCGGTCGTCAAGGTGAAATGATCGAAACTAAGGCACATGTGTTCCGAGTCCTTACAGGTAGAATTGCACGTCCTGGGTTATCTGGTAACAAGTACCCAATTTTGAAACAATGTCATCTTGCTGATCCTCCTCAATCAAGAAGTGAGGAAATCGCTATCGACGTTATTATTGGATCGAATCTCATCAACAAGGTGTATACGAGTAACTCGACTGTGATCTTAGATCAAAGCCTCGGACTCGCTATTCGAGATAGCATATTCGGCTGGATCATTTCTGGACCTACGAAGGAAGAAGACGAGTCTAAAAGTACGACGAACGCTGCATTACTTACAATCGAAAACCCCATCACATTCTATTCGCATCCTGAAAGCTTTTGGAACCTTGAGTCGATAGGCATCACTGAATCTCCCACGCGAAACGATAAGGATGACGCCATCGATCAATTCAATTCAAATATCAAGTACGCAGATGGAAGATACCACGTTCGATTTCCATGGCGGATGGATAGCCCTGAACTCCCTCTCAATTACGAATTAGCTAAAGGTCGATTACGCAGTTTGTGGAATAGATTAGATAAGGACGAATTGCTTCGCAAAACCTACGATGACGTAATAAGATCACAGGAGTTGAAAGGTGTGATCGAGGAAGTTCCCGACTCAATGACTTTCAAGGATCAAATATCCACTATCTGCCACACCACGGTGTTAGAAAGGACCACAGCACGACTAAACTACGAATAGTTTACGACGCATCGGCAAAAACAAATAAACGAAATACAAGTTTGAACGACGCACTTTATCCCGGTCCTTTACTCCTATGTGATATGACTGGTATTTTACTTCGATTCAGAATGTCACCGATAGCCGTAATCAGCGATATTGAGAAAGCCTTTCTGTCAATCGGATTACAAATGCCTGATCGAGATGCTGCACGCTTTTTATGGGTTAAGGATAACACGAAACCTCCTTCCGATCAAAACTACGAACCTATCGATTTACGCGAATTCCATTCGGTACGATTGCTAGTCCATTTCTTTTAAGCGCAACTATCTCTCATCATTTGAGGCATTCAAATTCAACAATAGCTGACGAGATTCAGAACAGCATCTATGTGGACAACGTAGTTATTGCTAAGCAATCGACTCCAGATGCCCTCAAATTTTATCATGATGCCAAGGAGATATTCGATAAAGCCGGAATGAATATTCGTGAATGGACCTCAAATTCAAAGGAATTCACTGAATCGATTAATCCAGAAGACAGAGCAAAAGGTGATACAGTGAAAGTCCTCGGTCTACAATGGAATACCACAAATGATAAATTGCACATCCCTCAAGTTGACCTCAAGATCGCAAGTGCAATTACAAAGAGAGCCCTTTTTCATGCTACTGCTACATTGTTCGATCCGCTTGGGTTATTTTCCCCCATCACCATGAGAGGCAAGTTACTTTTTCGTGAATCTAATGAACGCTCAAGCAATTGGGATGAACCCTTACCCCTCGAATTAAGAAGACAATGGGACTCACTTATCATTGATCTATCCGCAATTTCCACACTTGAAATTCCCCGTTACATCAGCCAAGAAGACTTCGACACGATTGAATTACACTGTTTCTGTGATGCTTCCGGTCAGTCATACGCAGCCTGTGCCTACATCAGAATCGCCAAAAATGAATCTGTATCAACATCGCTAATACTATCAAAAAATCGACTTGCCCCATCAAAGAAAATCACAATCCCGCGTTTAGAATTACTCGGTGTCATAATTGGTACACGCATTATGAATTATCTCATTGCACAACTTCCATATAGTTTCAATCGTTACTGCATATGGACTGATTCTCAATGTGTCATACATTGGATCAATAGCAAAAAACTTCGCTCAGTGTTTGTTGAAAATCGATTGAAAGAAATTCGAAGACTCGATAAAGCAGAATTTCGTTACGTCCACACTACGGATAACCCAGCAGATCTTCCAACACACGGAATGGCATTCCCTGAATTGAAAGAAAGCACGCTTTGGTGGCAAGGACCAAAATGGTTGAAGCGTGATGAAAAGAATTGGCCTCAACACACTATCGACAAGGTAAATCCTGCCCACGACGAGATTGAAGAAAGAAAACAGGCCTCTACAAAATCCTCCGTCCTCACTTCACACTCCCGAACATATCCATTCGATTTGAATCCTGAAAAATTCGTTTCATTAGGGGAGTGCCTACGGAGAACAGCTATCAAACAAAGAACGGAAAACAAAATCACTGAAGAAAATAACCCTTAACAGCACAGGAGTTAGAAAGCGCAAGGATGCTATGGATTTCATCTGCTCAGAACTCAGATATGAAAGAAACGCTCGATGCACTTAAACATAACCGCACGAATCAAGAAATTCAAAAATTGAAATTGTTCGTTGATGATGAAGGTATCGCACGTTCTATGGGTCGAATCGATAATAGTTCTCTTCCTTATGATGCCAAGTTCCCGATAATTTTACCCAAGAATCACCCTTTCACGAATATGATCATCAAAAGTTATCATGAAGATTGTGGACACTCTGGTACTAACCATACCCTGGCAGATATCAGACAGCGATACTGGCTGATAGCAGGTCGAAAGCAAGTTCAAGCCATAATAACTAAATGTCAGATTTGTAAAAAATGGGAAGGAAAACCATACAGTCCACCTGAATTTCCTGTTCTCCCTACTGAACGCGTTTCAAAATGTCGGCCTTTTTCTACAGTTGGAATCGATCACTTTGGCCCATTCTATGTGCACTCAAATTCAATCGATCAGGAAGAAAATAGAAAGGTTTGGGTATGCATTTTCACCTGCGCATCGACCAGAGCGATTCACTTAGAATTAGCATCTGACTTATCAGCCTTAGAATTCCTTAATTGTTTTACGAAATTTATCAGCCGACGAGGAACTCCTAGTCTGATAATCTCCGATAACGCAAAGAATTTTAAGCTTGGACATCAGGTCATTTCGAATCTTTGGAGGGACATGGCTATTCAAGAGTACGCAGCAACAAACCGCATCACGTGGAAATTTATTACGGAGAAGTCTCCATGGATGGGTGGCTTTTATGAACGCCTTATTAGAACAGTAAAGATGGCATTGAGAAAATTATCTGATGGATCCCTTCTCACACAACGTCAACTTGACGTTTTACTGTCGGAAATTGAAGGTATACTGAATAATCGACCTCTAACTTATGTAGGTTCTGATATGCGAGACGCTCTTCCCTTGACTCCTAGAAATCTTTTAGGAATTCAACCCGATTCTGCTATCCCACCTATTTGTCTTGACGAAAGCGACCCGATCTTCGAAGCATACGATAGAAGAGACACTCGTCAAAACCTCATAAAACTTTGGAGGCATGGAGAAGCTTTGCTGCATCAATTTTGGACTCGGTGGCAGCGCGAGTATCTCCTCAGTCTACGCGAACGGCCCAGTAATCACGAAACTGTTAGACGATCAGTCTGCAACTCTGTCCCTACCATTGGAGACAGAGTTATCATCATGGATCGAAATATACCGAGGGGCCGGTGGCGATGTGGTCAAATCATCAACACAATACCTTCAAAGGATGGACGAATTCGTTCGGCACGAATTTCACTGGAGAATGGATCAATCCTCACTCGGCCAATCAAACTGTTGGTTCCTCTTGAATTCGCCAACAGAGAAATCTCTACGACTTCACCAACTCGCACGGGAACAGATGTGACGTATGCAGATAAGACATCTCGCCCACAACGCAAGTCAGCAGCACGCGCTACAGACCAGATACGGCAACTTTCGCTTGGGGGAATGTCGCGGGGCGAGGAGAATCAAGGAGAAACGCGAGACAGTTAAATGATTAACTATGAGTGGCCACATGTTGTGGCGTAGAGCAAACAATTTCTCACTTGAGATTTGACAGCCCAAATGATTTCGGCATGAATGCGGAAACATGTGTTTGTCGGTGCGATGATTGCTTGTAATTTGATCACACGTGTTAAATGCTACTTGAAATGTACATGTAGAATTCTATCAAAGCTGTCGTGTTAGGAAAGTATTCTGTGTGATTTATGGCCTTCCCTATGTCTTATGTTTCGATAAAGCTGTTTATTATATAGAAGGCCAAGTGAATGTACGAGAGAAAGAAAACTTGGAGATACGTCAAAGAGTAACGTGAACGACTAGTGATGTTTTAACCTACACAATCACACTTGGGATATTCCTTCTCGTTCGAGTTCTAAGGTGGCATAACTATACGAAAGAATAGCGAATCTTCATAACGATTGACTATTTAGTTGATAAATACATCAATTAAACTTACTGTAAGCATACGCTTCGCTACAACATCAGGCATGCTGCGACGAGCGATAAGTCGATTTAAGCAACACAAGATTGAATCAGTCGTCAAGCTATGACCTACTTCTATGGACTGCACGACTAGCCATGCGAGTAAAAATGCAGCCATATCTTTTCACAAACGTTCCCTTACAACGAACAGACATGGGACCAAATAAATCTATTCCTAAACTGATGAATGAACTCTGACTAACTGTAGCTCTTTCTTTTGGAAGATGGCCCGTCTGTTGAGCGACAGGATTGCCATCAATTCGACGAAAAACGAAACAATTTCTAATAATTCGTTTAACGGAAGCTGAGCCTCTTAAAATCCAATATTTTTGACGAAGATATCGAAGAACTTGATGAACTCCAACATGTCCGCTTCTTTCATGGATTTGTCGAGTAATTAAGGTGGTCATGTGACTATCAGAGGGCAAGATAATTGGATGTACGTAATCATAAGGAAAATCGGAGTTTTCCAGTCGCCCACCAACTCGGAATCAAGCCATCGCTCATAATGGGGCAAAGTGATTTCATTCGACTATCTTTCATGACATTTTGATTCGAAGACAGTTGCTTCACTTCATTTGGGAAAACTAGATTTCTGTGCTATGATTATAATGTCTCTCCTTGCATTGTTCAATTCGCTGAGTGAAATTTCAGACCGCTCTATATGGTCCATGGGACCATATATCGAGTTTTTCTCATTCATCTACAAAGGCTGCTCGAGAAGCCATGTCAGCTGGATTCAAACTCGAAAGTACATAGTGACACTGTTCACGTTTTCATAATCTTCATCCTCATTTCCCGAATTATGCTTTGATGCAATCGCACAGCAACTACTGCAGCTGAGAGTTCAAGTCGAGGAATAGCAATGCTATTTATCGACGCAAGGCGAGATTTTCCAGCTACCAATGTGCACGTGTTTGTTCTGCTTTCATCATGCACTCTCAAATAGGGCGCAACTCCATAAGCAATGCTCGAAGCGTCTGCAAAGCGATGCAATTGACACGTAGATGCTGATTTCAAGTCATTCGGCTTGACACATCGATTGACCTTGAAAGTTTGGAGCGCTGGGAGAGATTCTATCCATTTTTTCACTTTGAGTTTCTTCTCATCGGGAATATCGTCATCCCATCCATAATTGCTACGAAAAAGATCTTGAAGAATCAACTTCGGAATAAGGGTAACTGGAGCGATCAAGCCCAATGGATCATACAAGGAACTCGCTAGCGAGAGGATTTCTCTTCTGGTTGACGGAATACTTTTAGCATCGATGCTAAACGAGAAGGTGTCATCATGAATATTCTATTTTAAACCAAGCGCTTTGTGATTCGGTAAATCCTTTTCAGTTTCAAAGTCAACCGCAGAAGGTGAAGTTTTCTCATTTGGTAATGATTTCAACATTGTTTGATACAAATTTTGTCAAGTTGAATACAACTTTCCGTAAAAGCTGAGAGAATAATTTTGCACCTTCATCAACTGTTCTGACAGTTTTCAAGCAACCATCGACATAGAAGTTGTTTAAAACGGTGGAAACAGTCTCTGGGTCTAATTCATCGGAAAAGTTTCGAGCTGTCTTCTGTAAGGCAAATGTGCAAGCCGTAGAGTAGGGATATAGCCTATAGGTAGAGTGTCGACTCAAAAAAGTATCTGTATACAGTGAAAATTTTTATATGAAAAGATTCAGTCTTTTGCGGAGATCACGTTCCCATGGTCCAAAAAATTATTGATGCACTTTTGAAAAAATTCAAAGTTTGCCAATTTACCGGTATATACTGCCGAGATGTCTCTCCCATATAAGTAGTATGAAAAAAGTTGGATATCAGAAGGAATGAATATTTGATAATAAGCATCCTAACTAAGCGGAAATCAAGCTAATTATCAAGGGAATTTCATGATCCGCATTATAATTAAAGTCTTCATAAAAAAGTCGCGATATTATTCGTGCCTTCTTGGCTGAAATTTCAAGTTTTTAATTCAATTTTCACCGGCATGATTTCATGATTTGATCACTAAATTCATGCTTCATTTCTTGAAACTGAATAGTGATGTGGAACCATTTACATCTTTCAAAGTTAAATGAAGTAATCGTCTTTGACTATGTGATTTTGCTGTGTCAGGGGCAGCAGCTATGATATGATCACGCTTAAGAAAATACTCTTGAGTTGAGCATGAAAGTAATAGGAACCCATCGAATTGCTAATTTGGCAAACATTAAATCTCCAAGGCTGTCATGACACTGGCAATCTGTAAAATACCATCATTCCTTCTGCACTACAATCATGGTCACTCAATTCCATTGTAATTGCTTCAAAACTGCATGGATGTGCATCTCACATTTGGTGACAATACCACCTGTATCTCCCTTGAGTTCATTTAATAAAATCGAAAGTGTATACACATTGGGGATTTAATAAATGCAGAGTTACCACTCTACCTAATATACCTACTCTATGGTGCAAGCACTAGGAGACGAAGTGGAACCAAAACTATGGACCGTCATGCAATATACTTCAGGTTCTCGTTGAAGATTGCCGTCAGGCCACCATAGGAATGTCAGGCATCTCTTATCGTTATCTTTGACACGAACTTGATGAAATATGGCTTCAATCTCAGCCATGAAGGCGATGCAATCCATTCGAAATCGCATGACAACGCCGATGAGGTTATTCACAAAGTCAGGACCTTGAAGCAAGCAGTCGTTGAGCGAGCGATTCCTGTGCTTTGAGGCGCAATCGAAGGCCACTCTGACTTTGACAGGCTTATTGTGGAAGAAACCAAACATTGGACTCAGAAAATGATTCAGACAAGGGGCCAACTTTTTCCGCATGACCGTCGCGAATGTACTTTTTCGATAGTGTTGCAATTCCCTTTCCGCAATTTTTAATCTTTCATTAATCTGCTCTTCAAATAATTGAGACGAAATTCGGCTAGCTTGATATTTCTATCGAGCATCTCAATACCCTTTCGGCAAGGCAGTGATATGAAGTATCTTAATCCGCTGTGTTCAGCGCTTCTTTCGAATATATCCAGAGCTTTTCGAACTTCAACCGACATGCCAGTTGCATTACTGAACACAGAGTGACTGATGTCTGTCTTCTACATCTTCTCAAACTGTTGAAATGAGTCAGCCTTTTGAAAATTAGCGAAATTCGAAGAAGAGGTGGACAGACGAGAATTAGCCCGAGAACCGACCATCCCGAAGCAGACTTGATAGCGCAAGGTTCTTTGCTACCCTCACGACGCTGATCTTCAACAAATAACACCTCAGGCACGTCACCACCAATAAGTAGTTCGACTTGTGATGAATCAATATCCGGAATAGATAGGTCCTGCAAATGACGATACACATTCATATAATCTCTTGTTATCATAGATTTGATTGAGATGGGGAGTTCTTTCACCGACAGAACTTCATCGATGAGGACCAAGCGATTTTCATCAGGAGAAGAAACTTCGAATGTCGTCTTGGACGATTTGAGAGAGGATGAGTTGGTCACCGTTGTGATATTCAACGAAGCTGGGGTGCAATTCAAATTCAATCTTTTCACAAGATTCTCCGTGCAGAGCGTCACAGTCGATCCTTGATCTAACAAGGCGTAAATCGAGATCTTCCGATGTCGCCCGTGAATAATCACTGGTAAAATGCGCAAGCTGACTTTTGGAGACTTGCTAGCACGGCTATCCGTGGTACTGTTAGCCACGACACGAGCTTCCGATACTGCAGAAATTGCAGCCGATTCATTCGGCACATTTGAATGCTGACGATCAGCATTGCGACTGGATTCCTTGTCTATGTGGACTAATTCATTATGACGAAACTTGCATTTCGGACATTGGAAAGATTTACGACACTGCCTACTTGTGTGACCAGCATTTAAACAATTAAAACACAATTGCTTCTCTTTGATGAAACTAACTCGTTCAGCATATGACTTCAAAGAAAATGCGGTACACTCCGTAATAAAATGATTCCCATAACATAATGCACATTGTCTATTTCTTATTTGCATTGTTGGTTTATCAGATTTATTTTCTGCAAGAAAACTGGACTTCGATTCCTTAACGACATTCTTCTTTTGGGCATGCATTGAATTAATAGGAATCAATTTTCCATACGTGGATGAAGCAGTGTCAGCTTTCTCTTTAATGAATTCACACAGGTCAGAAAATCTAGGTTCGACTCCAGATTTGTGTAATTTGTATGAAATATCAGCCCATTTTGCTTTTGTGACTGGAGGTAATCTCATTACTGTACTTCGCAGAGTCAGGCTACTGTCCAGGGCACTCTGGTATCCTAGGGAACTTAGAATTGCTTCACATTTAATCAGGTCATCACTAAGATCGACTAAGGAAGTGGTATCATGAAAACGGACAACAGAACCAGTTGTCAAACTATCGATGTGGGACCTGGCGATTTTGAAAGGCGAACCGAAACGTTCTTGAAGAATCCTAGAGCCTCTGATATCCTCTATTACCTAGAACTACGCAATGTTAAATCCGTTTTCCTGCTTTACCTTCGCAATAAAGAATAAGATAATTTAATCTTGCTGATTCATCCTGCACATTCCTCTCAATTACCACCTTGAAATTCGTGATAAATGCGATGTAATTTTTTTTCGGTCGCCGTTGAAGCGAAGCAGTTCATTCTTTGGCAAAGATACCGCCGTTGTTAATTCAGCAAGTTTTGCTAGACTCACTGCTAATGACGAGTCTTGATGAATCGAACTAGAACGTGGTGTGGCACAGGGCATGTCGAAGTCTTATGGCAATCACAATTAAGACCAATCACTGAATCAGGCGAAGAATTGATTAAAGAGTTATCGGATTCTCTCGCCAGTATCTGAAGATGCAGTACATCCATGGAAGAATTAATGCATCGTTCTGGGAGCGTATTTCAACTTTCGAGTTGTGTAGTAAGAGAGCTTTTTCTTCGGACTCAGCTGCAGCAATTTCCATGTGAAGTTCATGCTAGGGCCGCGCGAATCGGTCTTTAGTCAACTTCGAGACGAGTCAAGTCGAGTCGGTCAAAATTTTAAAAGACATTAAGAGGCAAAAATGTTTTTAGGCCTACTTGGGCTAATAAAAGCAATGAAGAGAATAAGAAAATTAGGCATACGGCGATGCATATCGTTGATCGAGTGGTCGGGTCATCGTTTGTTGAGTATATGTAATTGTGGACATTGGACATGCATTATACAAATTTAAAAATTCTATGCATCCAATCAGTCATTTATTTAAATTATTTTTCCAATCATTTTTTCAAAACGTTTTGTTTAAGCATTGTATATATTTTACTTTGTAGGTATCTTATACAATAATTATTAAGCAAGCGTGCCATTATTCTAAATACCGTAAAGGGTGAGAGAGAGAGCATCGCTCAGTTACCACTAGGAAATTGACAAAAGATCAATTTTATCTTTAACGAGTTAACTTAAATCTGTATTTTTTGCAGTTATAAAATGCTATATCTATACTGGTCGCTGTTAGATGTCAGGGCAGGTCCTATTATTTTAATACTTATAGAAATTAACGGAGTTCGCAGTTTTTATTCAAGTTGTACACTATTGCAATGTGCATTTATCGATTTTTGTGTATTTATCTAATAATACTCTATTCAGTCTATTCCAGTAAAACAAAGTGTGTAGTTATTCAGGCCTATCCCTTTAGAGAACAGCACATCATCACACTATCTATCAACTGCAGCTGATGAATCTGATTTTACCGAGTTGTAGTCTGCTGACCATTATATCATCCTGCACTTTCCTTAATGAGAAATCTGTTTACCTACGCAGATGAGTGTAATTTTTTGTGAGTAGTGTGTTGAATCATTTTTCGTTTCTCGCAAAACATTTTTCGTTTTTCAACAAAATATTATAACAATTTGCGTGCGTATTTTTACTAAAATACGAAATAAATTATGATTTCTGAACAGCTGCCAGAGTGTGCATTTACGTGCGTGAGATAAACAAAAAATAGTAAACAAACTGTCCGATTAGCTAAAATAGCAGGTCCGCATTGCGTTTTGCAAAAATAAGTTTTTGAGATAGAAATAATTAATCTTCTCCAGGGATCGCAATTTACTTAAGTAGTAAGCAAGTGACAAACACTCGACCGGCGCGCCCCCCCCCTCTGGAACGACAGTGTCGTGGTGTGCCGGCCAGGTTGGTTCCCAAAATGTTCGCTGACGTCCACCCCCGTCTGGAACGACAGAGTGTCGTGGTGGACTTGGGCGACCGCCAGGATTAGTCTTGAGGCTATAGTGTGTGATGTTTTTCGTGCAATCTGCTGAATGTTGGGTTGTAAAATGGGCTGTTTCGAGTGGAAGGAGTGCTCGGATGAGAAAACGGAGGCCGGATTCGGATTCAGCGTGAAATTCTGCATCGGTAGGGTGAGTTTCAAGTCAATCGGAGAGAAAAAATTTTCGCTGACGTCCCCTCTGGACAGCTTCCTTCGATTTTGGCTTCCAGTGGACGGATTTTGTCGTGCCATAGCTCGTTTGAAAGCTAAGAGTGAGACAAATTCAGTGAAAGAATCGGCTTGTTCCTATCTGTCTTCGTTTAGATGTGAGACGCCATTTTAGATTTTGGGACATTGGCGAAAAACGACAGAGTTAGAATTTGGGACGTTTTGGGCTCTAGCTTCAAAACGAAGCATCGGATTGGAAAACGGATTTCAGATTTGGAATCAGCGTGAAATTCTCTATCTGTATGGTGAGTTTCAAGTCAATCGGCGACAAAAAATTTTCAACATTTTTCGAAAAAACGACAGAGTTAGAATTTGGGACGTTTTGGTGTGTAGCGCCCAAACGAACCATCGGATGGGGAAAACGGAGGCCAGATTCGGATTCAGCGTGAAATTCTGCATCGGTATGGTGAATTTGAACGCCATCGGAGAGAAAAAATTTTCGCTGACGTCCCCCCCCCTCTGGACAGCTTGCTTCGATTTTGGCTTCCAGTGGACGGATTTTGTCGTGCCATAGCTCGTTTGAAAGCTAAGAGTGAGACAAATTCAGTGAAAGAATCGGCTTGTTCCTATCTGTCTTCGTTTAGATGTGAGACGCCATTTAAGATTTTGGGACATTGGCGAAAAACGACAGAGTTAGAATTTGGGACGTTTTGGGCTGTAGCACCAAAACGAAGGCTCGGATGGGTAAACGGATTTCAGATTTGGAATCAGCGTGAAATTCTCTATCTGTATGGTGAGTTTCAAGTCAATCGGCGAGAAAAAATTTTCAACATTTTTCGAAAAAACGACAGAGTTAGAATTTGGGACGTTTTGGTGTGTAGCGCCCAAACGAACCATCGGATGGGAAAACGGAGGCCAGATTCGGATTCAGCGTGAAATTCTCCATCGGTATGGTGAATTTGAACGCCATCGGAGAGAAAAAATTTTCGCTGACGTCCCCCCCCCTCTGGACAGCTCGCTTCGATTTTGGCTTCCAGTGGACGGATTTTGTCGTGCCATAGCTCGTTTGAAAGCTAAGAGTAAGACAAATTCAGTGAAAGAATCGGCTTGTTCCTATCTGTCTTCGTTTAGATGTGAGACGCCATTTAAGATTTTGGGACATTGGCGAAAAACGACAGAGTTAGAATTTGGGACGTTTTGGGCTGTAGCACCAAAACGAAGGCCAGATTTGGAATCAGCTTGATGTTATTGTCCAATGAGGATCATCATCCAATGAGAATCAAGCATTTCTTTATAAATAGCGAGCCTTCCACAGTGAGAATCATTCCATCGTTGAATCACACGAGTGACGGACGCACATTTTCTCTCTCTAGTTCCCTGTTCTATTATCCAACTAAAATGGTAAGTCGCTACTTTCCTCCCTCTCCTCCCTTGAACGTAAACTTAATACAATCTTTTTTCATTTTCAGGCATCTACTCCATCTGCTGCACTAGTAGGACAAAATGGCGGTCAAACGTTACAAGGTTCGCTACGGTCAGATCATCTACAACTGAGGCCAGTGGAAGAAACATCCAAGGTACATAATCCTACACCGCTACAGCGTAAATTTAAACAAGCCTTGCGTTATGATGATCATAGCGTAGTACTCCAAACGGGAATGCTCCCTTCCACGGATGTCAAGATAATGCACAATCAGTTTGGGGACTACATACTGATCCCCGTGAGTCCGTACATTCGCCACCAACTTGATATTATTGAGGAGTACGTGACATTAAATATGGACATTCCTACTCCTCTTGCTCAAGAGTGGAAGGCGAGAGATGACAAGGATACTCCCTATAGAAAGATTTGGGATGGTGATCACATTTGCCTACGGTATCACATTGGTGTACTTACTATAAGAAGGATGGAGATCATTCAATACCCATCAGATGTGATGAGCTCGGAGAAGGTACTTGGGATATCCTTTTCAAAGTGAATGGGCTATATTATGGTCGACACAAGGATAATAAAATAGCCTCTCTCTCCATGCATATGGAATCCATCCTATATATTCCAAAACCACATAACGGGGACGACATAATTGATCAAATCCTTAACAGCAGTGGTACGAAGCGCAAGTCGGAGAAGAATGCTGCATCAAAACGCAAATCAAAGAAGGAGAATTACTAGTCCTTTCCTAACTCTACCCTATGACAATTCGCTTATGTGCTTTGAGTGTCGTAGACGTGGTCTTATTAGATACATTTTACTTCTTCGTTGCCATCATATCATTTGTGTATTTTGTCGTGAAAAGCATCGATGTAATTCTTCATTTTGTAATATGTTATAGAACGTTTCCTTAGATGTGTAAATTTCCGTTTTAGGCTTCTATCATCATTTTTATGGATTGTGAGGGTGAACCTGTACAGGAGCTCAGTGCTATTGCTATGAACAATTGGACATATCAGATTGTTAGTGTCTATCATCAACATGCCAACTGCGATCCAATGTTGATCAATGGGCGAGAAAACACATTCATGGACTTAATCTGAAATATTTGCAAGACTATGGCTTTTCTTGTGAAACTGCTCTTCTTATTGACTTTAAACGATGGTTAGCTGCTTTCAATGTTATACGCATCTTTTGTAATAATCTGGTAAGGAGAGGAAAGTATTTCCCAATCTAATCATTGATGATATTTTGCTCCGCTTGGGATAGTAGAGTGAATCAACATTATCATGAAGTCACGAAACGTTTTAAGGATTTGTGTGTTCCTATTTTGTCTGTTCGTTGTAGTAGCTACGTTCATAACCAATGCTTCTTTCCTCCTTACCTCAACACTGCCAAAGTCCTGTATGGTTATCATTGCTCGCTGTATGATAGTTACCAGCTGTATCTATTTTATCTCTTTCAAACCATTGATTTATAATGCATGCTTGTTACCGTTATTCAATAAATGTTACTATGAGAAGAGTTGTTGTTTTCATGCAATGGATGGGTTAGATAAAGGGCGATCATGTCTTTCTCAAACGACTGCGGAACATTACGTTTTCATAGGCAAAGTTTGAAAGGAGCTGATCAAGATTATGTGATAAAATTTCATAAAGATGAGACCGCATCGAAGCAGTGGTCGATGATGCTAGCACTCTATTTCTAGAGTTAATGAATACATTCTTGATAGCATTATCATGGCGCGATTAGTTGCGAAAATTAAGTTTAGTCATTTTGGAAAGGAAGAGGTGGAAAGTCGCTCTTTCCATTTTGCTTCTTATTCAATGGAAGTGGTAGATCACCCCCAAGAATTTTTTAAAAGACATATGATAAAATTGCTGAACGTCTTAACGCATTTAACCATCATGGTAGCAGTCTAGTGATTGAAGCGATTTCAGATATTCACATTCAAATTT
Organism: Prostheceraeus crozeri; assembly: GCA_907163375.1. Taxonomy (NCBI): domain Eukaryota; kingdom Metazoa; phylum Platyhelminthes; order Polycladida; family Euryleptidae; genus Prostheceraeus; species Prostheceraeus crozeri. The sequence goes on along the minus strand of CAJQUW010016750.1, from coordinate 57,101 downwards.
CCATAAAGAAAAATTGAAAATGCAGTGGTACTTGATTGTAGCACAACTGGTTTTCGAGCTATGTCTGCTCACTCTCGAAGTATATTCCTTCTGTACATGCGTCTATTATTTAGAAAAGGCTAGCAAATTCATATCTTCAAAAAGACTTGCTATAGACATCAGTAACGGTGAAACTATGTGTTGCGATGTATGTAAGCGAAAGGATGGAAATGAAAAGCGCATCTTCAAGAGATGTAAGCATGCTTTTTGTCAACGCTGTTTTATACGTAATTGCATTCAACTTTGCCAATGTAACCACTGTGATATTGCTCATTTCGAGTGTCACTTATGTCGCAATAGTTAGTACCTATGCAAATGTGGTAAAGATAGGTTTTAGCAAAGACTAACACGGAAAATGGCGAAACGTAAAATGACGAAACGTAAAAGTCAAAGTTTTCTTCAGCCATTCAAGCTCTCCGACGAATGAAAGCAAATCAGCGATACAATGCTATACGACATGCTAACGATAAATTCATTTGTGAAATTATTTCTCATGTGAGGAAGTTGAGGACGAAGAAATTAGCGCCAAAACAACGAAAGTTACTTAAGCGATATGCTACAAAATTGCGTTTCATCTCCAATCCTAAAGTCACCCTTCAAATAAAGAGGAAAACTCTAACACAAAAGGGCGGTTTCCTTTCAGCAATACTTCCAATGATAGCTCCTGCCGTGGGCAACCTATTGGGTAATATCTTTGGCTCTAGTCGTTAATTATGCAAATGTTGAATCTCAAAGTAATAAAATGGATTTCAGACTTCAATGTGATAAAGTTCTGACTGTATCAGGTCCATCTCATGCAGGTAAAACTGTTTTCACGCTGAATTTATTGGATAAAAGATGGGAGTTGTTTAAGGAACCTATCAATCGAGTGATTTGGTGTTATGGTATTTATCAACCGTCGCTGTTTCAGGAATTGCAAAGTCGCAACTTTATTCGACATGAAGGAATTATTCCAGTGGATAAACTTCAGTCTAATGATGTTGTTGTATTGGATGATTTATTAAAAGAAAGTAAGAATTCAAAAGATGTTACAGATATGTTCACTCGCGCAGCACACCATAAAAGGTGCTTTATCATCTATATCACACAAAATTTGTTTCCTGATGGAAAAAGAAGCTCGTACACGAAACCTGAATACACACTATTATGCTATTTTCAAGAATCCGCGAGATAAAAGTCAATTTGAAATTTTTAGCGCGACAAGTTGCACCCAGAGGATCAGTGGGGGGGGGGGTGATATGTTTCTTGCAGAGTCGGTAAGAGAACCATACGGGTACTGTTTCTATTGACGTGAGGCAGAGTGTCCGGAAGTTTGGTGGTGGGTGGCGAGGGGGGGGGCAGGGCGGGGGGGGAGGCACGGGACAGGTTGGGGGCAGGGGGGGGGGGGAGTGGGGGGGTCGTGTTGGGGTGGGCGAGGGGGTTGGCGGGGGGGCAGTTTATGATAAGAAAAAAAAAGAAGAAACAAAAAAAAAAATTAAAAAAAATGGCAAATACGGCGTCGGACTGGGCAGGAGGGGCGGTGGTGGGATGGGGGGTTTGGGTGGTGGGTGTTGGGGGTGTGGGAGGTAAGGGTGGGGTCAGGGTGGTTTTGGGCGTGGTTGGGGCGGTGGGGACTGATAGAGGTGGGGCTGGGGAAGGGGGTGTGGGTGAGGAGGGGGGTGTGTATAGGGTGGAGTGTCTGTTGTGTGACTAGTGGTGGTCTGTGTGTGGGGTGGTGTGTTCAGGGGGGGTGGTAGGTTGACTGTAGTGGGAGATGTAGGGGGGAGAATGTGGGGTTTGATGTTCTATAGTGTTTGTGTTGATTTATTTGATTTTGAGTGGTTACTTTTACGTATTGTGTCATTTACAAGTATGTTGCTTATGGATTCGTTTAGTATAATGTGTGTTGTCTACCAGGTTTTGGCGTTTTTTGTTTTTATACATTGTTGGTTTATGCGTTTTTAGGGTCTTATCGATTCCTCATTGTTAAGATAGGTTCACTCGCGCAGCACACCATAAAAGGTGTTTTATCATCTATATTACACAAAATTTGTTTCCTGATGGAAAAGAAGCTCGTACACGAAACCTGAATACACACTATTATGCTATTTTCAAGAATCCGCGAGATAAAAGTCAATTTGAAATTTTAGCGCGACAAGTTGCACCCAGAGGATCAAAAGCCTTAATTGAAATTTTTCAAGCAGCTACTGAAAAACCATACGGTTACTTATTCATTGACTTTACGCAAGAGTGTCCGGAAGAATTTAGATTTCGAAGTGATATTTTGAAAACTCCCATGATTATCTACAAACTATGAGTTCTTATTCTCGCATGATTGTTATTCCTCAGGATGAATATGTACAATTGACTGCCATGCAGCAAGTAAAGCAACCTCTTGCAAATCAAATGTATAGGAAAGAAATAGATTATCAGCAAAATGTTCACATCAAAGATCCACATCGTGCTGTATTATTACAATCGGAAACTGTTGAGCAATTGAAAAACTTGAAGAATAAGATGCGTGACTCTGTATCGACTGCTACACCTTTAGCATCTCGCGCACATGCCATATCTCTTTTCAACAGTATTGAACCCCATCTCAATGTAAATGATAGAGGAGAAATCATTACAGATGAAAATAAAGTGATTGATGCTTCACGTTATGAAGACTTGATTCAGTATGCGACACGTAGAAAGCGCCGTCAGGGCTATGTTCCACCTGGTTGGTCATACTTTCTTAAACTATTGAAAAAGCATAATGTGCCAAAATTTGCTTTAAATAATGAGACATTGAAAGAACTTGATTCAACAGTGGCTACTACTCCAATGCTTCAGGCGATGAAAATGCCAACAAATTGGTTTAAGACGTCACCTGCTACATCCCCTCCCACACTCACTAAGCAAACAAGAGGAAGAACTCGACGTAGATCTACATCGCCACTAAAACTGGTAAAAGGAAAACGTAAAACAGCTCCTCCTAGGAAATACATGTTCTCAGACTATTAATATGAAGCAGATGTGTTGCTTGCCATGTAATGAGCCGCCAGAGGTGAATGTCGTTGTCACTTGCACTTGCTGCGCCAGCTCTCATAATGAAACCCCTAAGCAATGTGAACACGATCGCAAAACCGCTAAAGCTAAATGCTGCAGTTGTTGTAAATGTAGAAAGGCAAGAAAACAAAAAGATGAGAAGGAGGAAAAAGAGTCAGTCGTCATCGACTGAACGTTTGAAGTCAATCTATTATGATGTAAAACATCCGGCAGGATTTGCATCTATCAAGAAATTATCAAAAGCGAGTGGTCTTCCACAATCACAAGTGAAACGATGGTTAAAGGGTCAGGCTACCTATACACTCCACAAACAAGCGAAAAAGAAGTACCGCACCCGCCATTATATTGTTCATGACATCGATGAACAGTGGCAAGCAGATTTGTGTGATGTTGCCTCCATTTCAAAACATAACTCGGGCAATAATTTTATTTTAACCGTCATTGATATTTTCTCGCGTTATGCGTGGGCTCAACCTTTAAAAACTAAAGAAGGGAAAGGAGTAGCAAAAGCATTCCAAACAATTTTTCGAGAAGGTCGCATTCCAAAAAGAATTCAGAGTGATCAAGGAAAAGAGTTTGAAAATCAGCATGTGACAAGATTATTTGAGAGGCATGACATTGAGTTGTTTAGTGTAAAGAGCGCTTATAAAGCTGCACTCGTTGAACGTTTTAATCGCACATTAAAAAATCGCTTGTGGCGACATTTTACTGCCAACTTGACACAAAATTGGACAAAGGTTCTACAAGATACACTCCATGCCTACAATCACTCTATCCATCGTTCTATTGGACTCAGACCAGTAGATGTAAATGCTGACAATGTAGATAAAGTGCGCGAATCATTCCAACGTAAACGCACTCATGTGAAAAGTGATGTGAAAATTGGCGATAAAGTTCGTATCTCAAAAGTGAAAAGTGTTTTTGCTAAAGGGTACCTCCCGAATTGGACAGAGGAGGTATTTACAGTATCAAGGATTAATCAAAAAGACTCTCCGACCACCTACAAGTTGAAAGATTACGATAATGAAGAAATTGAGGGTAGCTTTTACCGCGATGAGATTGAGGTAGTCACTGAAAGTGAAACATATTTGGTAGAGAAAATCATTCGATGTAAAAAACGGCAAGGTGAAGAATGGTGTCTTGTTAAATGGATGGTTATCCTTCAAGTATGAACTCTTGGATGCGTCGTGCCGACATCTTTCATCTAAGTGATCGACAGTGATTCATGCAAAGTTGTAACTAACAATGTTTAGGGTTTGAGCTATGAATCCAACTGCCTCATTTTATTCACGACCTCCTATGTAAGTGGTTGGGAGCGAGGGAAGAGAGAGGAGCAAGTTAGTGATGTGTAGAGGACAACAAAATTTAGGTTTAGTAGAACAGCAGACAAATTGAGTAAGTTGGGACTAAGGGAAGGTAGTAGTTAGGTAGGACAATTTAGTGTGAGTTAGTGGAACAAATTTAGCGTGGAGAGAGAGTAGTGAATATAGGGAAGAGATAGCTTAGGACTTTAATTAGGAATAAGTGATTAGAGGAGTAGAGGACAGTTTAGTCGATGATTGATGAGGATGTTTAGAAGCTGTGAGTAGGTGGTTTAGAAGAAAGGGAGTGTGAGTAGGAGTTCTAGATCTAGGAGTAGCAGATCTTTAAAACGAAGAGGAGGACAGGAGAGTTAGTTAAGCTAGTGACAAATTATATAGTAAGAGTAGATAGTGAGTAGGAAAGAGCGAGGTTAATGGACTAGTAGTGGACAAAGGGTCGAGAGGAAGGAGGGTAGGGTCTTAAGTTTGTGGTGGTAGAGGAGGGACAAAGGGTTATGAGCGGTTAGAGTGTTTATCTAGGAAGGAGTAGAGAGAGTTGGACTAGTTGAGGTGAAGCTTAAGGGAAGAGAGTTGGGCGAATGAGTGAATTATAGAAAATGTAGACAAGGAATTGGAGAGAGGACAATGGTAGAGAGGTTTTTAGTTTAGGAAAGAGGGAGAGCAGTGCAAGGACAATGGGAAGATGACATGTTTAGTAGAGACTTTTAGAAATCGAGGATAGAAGGACAAAGTTGGAATGGGGAGTTTAGACGTAAATCAGACAGAGTAGAGTGTAGAAGTAGGATTAGAATAGGACAAAGGTATTAGGGAGGTAAGCAGGTAGCAAGTAGAAACGTTAGATTTAGAGGAGGCGGAGGGAAATTGGACAAATTTGATAGTGTTATATAGGGAGAGATTAAATTAAGTGAATATAGATGTTTCATGTAGATCAGCTAGGACAAATAGCAGCATAAGAAGAACATTTGAGTGGTTAGATAGAGTTAAGAGGAGATGTTGAAGGATGCGAGTGAGAGACAAAGGGTTAGGGAGTGTTTGATAAAAGTTAGGAAGATAGAGGATAGGAGGGTGTGAGTTAGGGAGTTAATTAGTAGAATGGAGTAGGAGTAGCGATTAGGACAAAATAGTGTCAGAGGAGGTGGTGAGAGAGATGTTGAGGATAGGAGGGTATTAAGGGAAGTTTTTGAGACGAGGTTTAGGACTAGAGAAAGAGGTAGGATCTTTGAGTGGACAAAGGAGGAGGGATAGGCTAGGATGTTTAGCTTAGAGGACAAATTGAAGTGAGGACTAAGATGTAAGAGGGATTAAGGAAGCAGATGGTAAGGGTAGAGAGTTAGACGGACAAATTTACATCGGCGCTCGCCGCCAACGTGGAGGTAGCAAACTTGGTGCACGAAATGCTGTTGTACACCTCTCATATCCATGTCAGGTAGATCTTTAAAAACGAATGTTTAAGTAATGCCGTTGGCTTTGCTGGGGATGTTGCTAGTGATCTTTCCAGAGGTAGAAGTTTTAAGAGCAGTTTGTTGAATCGTGGGAAGGAACGCGGTTTAAAAACATTGAAGCAGACCATTGCTGGTGTTACTCAAGGAAAGAAATCACCTAAACGAATGAATAAAGGAAGGAGGAAACATCGCGGAGCTGGTAAGGTGCGATCTTCAGTCAAAAGGCATTCACGCTAACGTCGCAGAGGCTCTAATCATTCATCAGGCGCTAAACGACGACGCTGCTATAACTTCTAATCATGGAGTGTAAAACTTCCGGTTTTTGTTTATTCGATCAACAAGCCATACAGACAGATATTCTTAGTTCAAGTATTGTAGATTATCATCCTCGAACAGCTGAGAATGCTGGCCCCATTGAATTTGTTATTCCTGGTGGTAGTGATGACTACATAGATTTGAGTTATGCGATGCTTGATTTGAGGTTTAGAATTCAGCAAGCAGAAGGAACTGCGTATTGACGCATGCCACATAAAGTTGGAACTGAACAACTTTACCATTGACTACATTACTTCGCGATGTTTCTCTAACGATTGGAGAGCAGCAGGTGGGTAAGGTGGTCAAAGCGACTATATCCCTATAATCATATTTCAATCATGTATCACAGTTTCATCCAGCAGCACAAAAAAGTCATATGGAAGCCATGGGATGGTACAGAGGTGAAGCAGGAAAATTTGATGTTGAAACAAACAGTGGCTTTGTAAAGCGATCTGCTATGATTAAAGATACTAGAGTATGTCAGCTATATCATGGTCCGCTCTGAATTTAGACTTTACCCCCCCCCCCCCCCCCCCCCCCCTTTAGACAGTTCAAAGTTTTTACTCTGTAATACCAGCATGCGACTCAAGCTGACATTGAATAAGCCTGAATTTGCGCTGAATGCATTTGCTTTAAAGTTGACCAATTTTAGAATTTCCATCGTGGAAGATATTGCAACTTTACATTCGGTCGAGTAGTACCGAATCCAAGTGTCATTAGAGGGCATGCTTGAAGTCTTAAACCGCCAAACTGCCATTTACCCCGCTTCAGCGCTTACAAAGCCTTCTCACCTTTACAATTCCGAAAGATCAAAAAGAGTTCATGAAAGATGGCCTCTTTTCCATCAGAAGCACCGAAGTCCTCATGGTCGGCAATGGTTGAAAATGATGCATTTAATGGTAATATAAAGCTGAAGATCCTTTCAATTTTAAACACAATCAGTTAAGTGAAATTGCTTTTACGTGTAAAAGGGTGTGAGTCATCCTGGTCCACCCTACAAAACCAGATTTTGCTTCGGATCAATTTATGCGCAGTTATGTTGATTTTTATGGATGTCTTTGGCTTTTACAATACGGATGACACCAACGGACTGACTATGAAAGAGTTTAAGAGGGTGGATATACTATTTATGCATTTGATTTGACTGCTGACAGCGATATTAGTGCACCCTATCGTCAAGCGAACGTGCCTCATAATATTCGTTTGGATTTGACGTTCAAAAGAACACTACCTGAGACGATCAATGTATTAATTTATGCAGTCTTCGATTCAAATATTGAAATTACAAAGTATCGTGACGTGATTCTTAAGTATAATCGTTAATGAGTTGGTTGACTGCTGACGATATTAAGACTAAAGTGCAGCGTAATGCAGACGAAGCGACGTTGAAAGCTTTCGATAATGTCTATTCACTCGATACCTTACCACCTGCAGTAAATCACTATCCCATCTTTATTGTGCTAAACACTCATTCACCAGAATTTAGGCGGTGTGAGCATTGGAAAGCGATCTTTATTGGAGAAAGACCGACGTGGTGAACTATTTGACTCTCTTGCTCAACCTCCAAATATACCAACACAGCAGTGGTTGAGAAAACATACGCGTCAATATCAGCGAAATGAACGCATACTACAACATCCACTTTCATCAACGTGTGGTGCTTTTGTACTGTACTTCATCTTAAGACGTTTACATGTATCTCGATTTGCATCTGTTATTCAAAACTTTTCATGTAATCCATCCTCTAATGAAAAAATGATTTGTAAGTTCTATCATGATTTGAAATAAAAACATCATGTTGGAAAAATTGTTTTTTATTTTACAATCCGCTGGGTACGTACATACTCAATGAGATAGTTAGGATCACATTTGCTTGTACATGAGATTTTAGTCCTAGTCCAGTAATGATCACTTTACTATTATGAAAGATTGCCACATGCACAGGTAACCAACAACTAATGAGAGCTGCAGGAAAAAGTTCGGGTTCATAACACAAACTGTAACTGCTGGTATGAATCTTCAAAAATGATAGACTGTCACTCAATTGAGTAGAGATCACCATATTGTCCACAGTCAGATTCGACATCACATACCTCTCCCTCTTCCATATCCGACGTAGTAGTCTTTGTAGCTCTAAGCGCATTGACTGCGCCGATGAATGAGAAAGGGCGCCGAGAATCTGTACAGTCCCATTTGGGAAGAGTTGAAGATTCCGTGAATTGTTCATCTTCACCACTAACATTTGAGGACGGCCCGGGTAATACTTGCTGTTTGGAAGCTGTTGGTGTAATGTTGTGAGATCGATTTTGGTGTAGAGTCTGAAGCGACGGAGAATGTTGACGATGGTGTAGCGATGGCGCTTCATTATGAAAGAATGAGTAAATTGAGCGATGTACCTTCCTTTTATACTTTTCCCAACTACCTTGATGAAATGTGAAGTTAGTATGAAGTTGGGAATGATAGAGGTGAATTCGCCGATTGTTGACGCGCAGCCAGATGCGATTTCCAATACGTGAATGTCTTTTCATATAGAAGTATTTCAAGTCCTTCATGATATGTTGTAGAGATTGAAAATGACGATAAGATAAAGCAAACTCTCTTCTCACATTTCCAGTTGAATCTTTGAAATAGACGTTTCGATCATGATCCTTTTCAATACGTTGTAGGGAATCTAATTTCCAACTCATGATGTGTGGTAGTCATGTCTGATTAAGATTTGCATAGTAGGGCGATGAACTCACGACGAATAAATGTCATGATGGAGCGATGTATGTATCTTCTATACTTCTCCCAATTGTATTTGCGAAAATGAGAAACAGTTTGCGGAATGAGAAATGGTAGATTTGAATTTCATTTCTGTAATGTTGAAGGCCAAACTTGATCACCCAAGGAGATGAATCTTAATGTTTCAAAATATTCCAAATCCCTCATGATATCATTGAGGTTGACAAATTGTCGCCATGTTAATGTAATTCCTCTTGATGTATGACCATGAGAATTTTTGAAATGTACGTTTCCATCACGGTCAACTCTGATATATTGTAGAGAGTCCAAAATCCAAGTCTTCATGATGTTATGCAAAGTTGCAGATTAGCAATATAAAAATGTCGTTTTATCATATTTTGCTTAGCAATGCGGCTACAAAGAGATTTACTAGTAATCGAGCCGCACTCTTTTCTACTCCCATTGATCATGCACAACAGCTAAATGGAAATTGGGAAGTGGGTGTCACTCAACTTGTTTATAGCAACTGGTCTATACTTTTGATCATGAGGTGATGACTATTAATATGAGGCGTACAGCTGCTTATCAATGTGAAAAGGGGTGCCGAGTATACATTCCACAGTGGCCAAAGAAAGATCTCTTATCATGTAAAAAATTTATATATGATTTCTTGAATAAAGCGAGTATACATATTGTCCAATTTACTCCGCACAATGATGATCATAATTATGTACATCATGTAGTTGAGAAAGATTGGATTGTTGGTTTAAGTCCAAGTTTAAGAAATGATTTAGGTTACCTCGCTAGCGCCTTAACAAGCTATGATAATTTTCACGTTAATTACCACATAAGTGGTCATAAACAGTTAATATATCGAGAGGAAGCTTATTATGTAGATCTTATTCCAAGAAATGAGAAGACGTTGGTGAAGAAGATTGTGATTAAGCCAAGAAAGACAAACATGACTCCTGAAACATTATTGAAGAAATTTAATTATCTCCTTCGAGTTGATGGCAAACAAGTGGCAACATTGACTTATATTAAATCATCTAATCATATTGCAATAAGCAAATTAAATGATGATGATCTAGTATTAGTTTTTTCAAAAGATTTTCATCAGTTCTTACGGCATCGTTCTGCAGCTGTTCATGGAAAATCTGATATGCAACATTTACCATGTGAAAGGTCAAATCAATTTGATACAGAATGGACCGTATCTTTATACAGAAAGTGTGTAGAGCCTTTAGGTGGTATCTTACATGAAACAAGAGTGTTGATACCTCGCATTATTACTTCGGTTAAATTGGTTGTAGATTATTTAAATGAAGTGATTAATGACCAACATATTTCATTTTCTGAAAAAGAAGGTACTTTGTCTCTCACTATAAGTGGAAAAGGTATTGAACTAATTATGGATAAAACTCTAATGGACATTTTGGGTTTTGATCAAAATATCTTTAAAAGTGGTACTGTAACCAAAGCTAGCGCCGACATGTCGCTATCGCGTCGTATTAACTATTTTCAGATATATTCCAATATTGGTGAAGAAGTACGTGTGGGAGATGTTGAAGCTCCATTGCTAGCAATGATACCATACCAGCCAAAAAGCTGCAGTATTTTATCTGAGCATACTTTCAAGAAAGTGCATTATACAAAGCTGAAATCAAACTACATCCCACAAATTGATATTGCCATTTATGACGATGCTGGTGCGTTGATTCCTTTTCATAAAGATGCTGTGACAAGTATCACACTCCATTTCCGAATGAAGAGTTAATGCAAACGTATGCTAATATATTTTTCCAATGTGAATAATATGGAAAGTGAAAATAAGGACTCGTTTCTAATCTACTTGCCCAGTAATGCTTCTATGAATAAATTTCCCAAAAATAAACCATCAGACTATCGAGTAGAATTAAATCGCCCACTGCATTTAGAAGGTGAATGGGAGGTTGGCGTTTCTAGTATTTGCTATGATAGCAATATTCAGAATGTGAATGATTTGGAAGAAATGATATTGACTCCTCGCACCCATGATGGAATAACGATGAATAATGCATTTCAGTTCCCATACAATTTAACATCAGATGGAAAGTGGAACTATGAATGGATTCAGATAAAATCAGATTCTTATGAGCCATTTGGGAATGAGAAAATTATTAAGGCATTCAACAGTGGTAATACTTCCATCATGAAGAATAAAAATCAGAAAGCTTATGAGTTTACTATCTATCATTGGAGTGGGAGACAGTTCCTCCGCTTTCATTCTTTTACTAAAGGTCTTACGCTGAGGTTGGATAGTGAATTCTATCCACATCTTGGTTTTGGTCATGGACTACATCTAACGTCAATTGCTACTGCAAATGTTAAAAAAGTTTATTCAAATCGAATCAACAAATTTCATTATAGATTTAAAATATTTGATGAAGATGTTGTAGAATGCGAAGAACGCATCATTTTGAAAAAGCGTGGTGTTCAACCTTTATCACTTATTGAGTTAGTAAAACGATGGAATGAGACTGTGGGTAAGAAGTATGGAGAGAAAATTATGGCGGACAAAAATAAGTTGGTTATTCAGAAATATAATGACAAACTTACAGTTTATTTCTCTCCAACCTTGCGTCATTTTGTAAGACATTATACACCTATTATTGGAAGCGGTGTGGTGTATGGTTCTCATGAATATCACACTAAAGCTGATTCAGTTAATGATGAATGGTGGGTGGACATCTATGGCGATCGCATCAAGAAAATTTACCAGTCTTATGAAGAATCTAAAGTTGCTATCAATATAATGCCGCGTCTATATCATACAGTTGAAAGCTTCATTCATGTAGTAAATCCTTATATACAACAGAAGTTGAAGCATGTGATGAAAAGTAAATATGATGTAAAGACACACCACATTTCGTTTTCAATTGATAATCAACGCGTTGTTCTGAAACTGGGTGATGACATTCAATGTCAATTGAGTAAAAATTTGAAAAAACTCTTTGGTTTTTCAATGCTACAAACAGTGTTTGCTGCTGCGCATACGATTGGTATAGAAACACCAATGACACTTGATAAACATGAACAGCACCTTTACATTCAAAGTGATTTGATTCTACCTATTTCTGTTGGTGAGAAAAAAGAATACATTTTTACGTGATTTCATTCATGATAAAGACGCTTCATATGGAATAGTCGAGAAGATGTTTGAATCTATTTTCTATCATCCCGCTCAAACAAACTATACCCTCTATTGCTATCAAAATTACCAATGGTTTACAAGAGTGCATCCACGTGAAAGATACTAAATCCCTCATAACGTTAGTGTTTCGGAAAACAAAGTGAAGTCTTTATACAACATTTATTGAAATATGTACATGAATGTGAAGCAATAGACTTTATACAACATCCACTGAAAATATATACATGAGCGCACTTCAATAAACATTGTTATATACAAAAAGTCTTTTTACTTCGTGAAGGGTGGAAATATACAGGGATAGGAAAAATGTCTTTCAGTGGAAAAGTCATCACATGGGAATGTACAGATGTGGACACATATTCACAAGGAAAAAACAATCTCATGCGATACATAAAACAACAATGTTTATCTACAGAAATCAACATCAAAATACTAAGTTAAGGATGATTATGCTAAGACGTCTCCTGAATGTGGTAGTGTGAGTTTAATTCTTTTGGGTGGTGGTATGTTTGTGTCAGGATGTCCATGTGGAAGAGATATGTTGTGTTCTAACCAGCACCTCTTATCCTCCCATGCTGAAAGCGCCCGTTTCCTAAAAGTATGAGTTTTGATCTCATGCGACTTAGATTTTAAGATTGTCATATTGACAAACGTTATATTTTTATTTCTATAGGCTTTCCTGAAATTCTTATGTTTCATGTTAGAGACCAATGATCTTGATATGCCTTTAGCGCGCTTAATGCTATCATCACTATCCTTTAATTTCATAGAATACATTTTAGGGCGGAGGAGAATCATTTCATCTATTTCCTTCCCTGCTGTCTCATCCTTAAAGCAGCCAAGTTTTGCCTTATTTTTGATGGAGTAGAGTGGGTGATCAGTAGGATAATTTGATGTATCAAAATATCTTTCTAAAGATTTTCCTACTTCATTGAAATTTAAATCTTTTTGAGTGGTAATACCTAAGAAGAAACTATCTGTATCACCACCCAACAAACGAACCTCTTTTACGAGAGGACATGGTTTTAGTATTTTATAAAAGAGTTGGTACATTTCAAGCTTAGAGTAATCGAGAACAGCTTGGCCAATATAGATGGGCTTGCACAACTCAACTTCAGATTTTATCATTTTAACACCTACAAGGTCCTCATCGATAATGTCTCTATCGATGAATAGAGGTGATGAGGTCAATTTGTGATACTTTTGATCATCATTAACTAGTTTGTAGTTTACACGTTTTCTAACATCCTCCATCGTCTTACCAAATAGACTGTTGTTCTTATATTTATAAAAATCTTTTTCAAAATTATTTTGGGCTAGTGCACGTTTCTGGCTGTTGCTATCAATATAGGGTTTGAGGAAGGCTTTCTGTCTAAATTTAATAATGCGGTGAACTCTTTTTAAAATCATACCCATTTCTAAATAAAATTTTAAGATGCTAAAGTGGACTAGATAGTTTTCTTTATCATACTGGGTGAGTAAAAGTTTGCGGCAAGGCTTATAGTCGGGTTGACCGCATGATTCTAAATCTTTATGAAATTGTTTCATAAAGTCGGAAAACATATCTTGGTCACTTCACCTGATTCGGGTGCGAGTGGAAAATCTACGGTTTTATGTTTAATATTATTTGGATAGATTAGATCTATCTCAAAGTAATATCCCCAATCACCTTCATCTGGAATTTCTAGTATGTTAGAAGGGTTGGAGAAATGTTTGAATTTCACTATCATCTAACCAGCTAAACTCAGAGTGAGGTAGCGGTTTGGATAATGAACTACCATACAAATTATTTTGGTCATAATACTTCAGATGAGTCTGTTCATTGCCTACTGTTTCAGATTTTAACCTATGTTTATTTACAAATGTGAGACCACCGCGAATTCCTCGCTCAAATAAATTATACATCTCTGGATCTTGTAAGAGATGAATGGTCTCACCAGTCATTTTAAAAGCAGACTTAAATGACATGGCTGGTAGACTGACAAAGTGGACGGGATCTAACTTATCTTCTTCTAATGCCACTCGTCGAAACTCCTGAAATACATCAGCCAGCAAAAATACATCTAACTTAAGGTAGGCAATCATATATTCACCAAATGTATGGCAGTCAAATTTTATCCATGCATCTTGTGCATGATCATAACTTCGGTCTTACATTCTGCGCCGGTCAAATCATTTCTAAATTTATCTATGGGCGGAAGAGAAGTCTCGCCGAGTTTACTAATCGCATCAAAAATATGCATATGGAAAGACTCCTTTCCGTGTGATGACTTCATCGGTTAGATTTGGGTATTGTTTCTTAAGATTTTGTGTTAGTGGAAGAGACTTTAGATTTTGCACGAGAGAGGCCAGTGATGCAGTCATAAATTGGTAGGAATCTAAAAATTTTATATCAAAATAGACCGTCTTATTTTCTTTAGTTTTATCGACAGGCACTTTTGCTGTCATGGCCATAAACTTCTCTCTCGTTTGTGCTATTACATCAAGCTTCCACTCTTTCATTTGACCTAAACCTCCTTTTATTATCATATGGCTGTCGTAGCCCTTGAAATTATGGAAAATGACGTGTAATGTACGCCGTTTCATCCTAAGTGAAAAATTGCATTTTGAACAGAGTGCGTTTCTAAATTTACCATTGATGTGATCATGGTCGCGCACTTTCTTAATCTTATCATCGTCAAATGTTTTCCTACATTTGGGGCAAATGTTGCAACTATCAAACTTAGCTTGATCATCTGCTGTCATATGCAATGATCTGCGATAGAGTTCACCATCATGTTTTTGTTGAAATTTTACAGCCTGTTCGAGGAATTGTAGGAATTGGTAAATACAATCCTCACCTTGCCAGACGCGCATTTTATTTTGCCTACTCCTAAAGTGATCATGCCATACTTCATGGCAGGAAATGGCTGCTGGTCGATGGATGTTATCATCGATATAACATTCGATGTCAGCATAGATGACACGAAGAGGACTTAGTTCATCACCATTCTCTCTATATGAAAACTCCTTATCTTTGGGCATGCGCTCCATTTGCAGTTTACCTCGCTTACACCATTCGTAATGAGTTTCAAATTTAGTTTTCCTCCTAAAGTGGCGAATACATCTGTCGCAGTAATATAACTCTCTACTAGAGTTTTCTAAGTGGTGGTATAAGCGAGAGATTTTGGGAATACCGCAGTAGTGCCATTCCTCACTATCATCCTGTTTTACTAATAACAGGTTTACTGTACGTTCATAACAACTCGAACGCGAGTTGTAGCGCACACCCTTCAATCCTTTTTCCCAAACATGGAGAACTATTTTGATGTTGTTCAATTTTTCAAATTTTTCTATATCTTTAATTTTCATATCGTCACTATTACAGTCATCGAAGTTTAATTCATTCTCCCACTGTTGATACTTACTCTTGCGGTATCGACTATTCTGTACATCATTATAGTGGAGAATGGAGAGGACGGCATACTTAAAACATTGCGATTCGCAATCTACAGAAATGACTGCTGCTTTATTTCTTAAATTTTTCGGAAGTTTAAAGGAGCCCCTCGACCACTATGATTTCCTAATAAACTGATTTTAATCATGGCGGGTCTCAATACCATCAAAAACGAGTCCACTATCACGCTCGTTAAATTTATCTATATTTAATTTTAACCCTTGGATATGAAAATTTATCCAAGACTCACAGTCTACAACTTCGGTTGCAGGAGAGGAGGGTATGTGAAACTCCAACCTCTCTATTATTTGTCCAGTATGGTGGTCGATTTTTACATATTTTATTTTAAGATAGATGAGCGCCTTCATCATAAAATTGTCTAAATTGTTGAAGAGCGCTTCTATCAATGATGAATTTTGATGAAACCATTCTTCAAAGTCAGTAATGGTTTCTGAGGAGTCCATCTGGTAGTTCCTCACTAAATTATTTATGGACACTTCAGTGAGTCGGATAGAGGAGGTACCGTTGGTGTAGGTATCGTTCGTGTGTGTATGTTGAAGTCTGTGCGAAGATAGTTCAAAACGTGTCTCGAAAGACTGAATGCATAAATCGCAAGAAAAGGAGACATCGTTAACAGAATCATCCCTACCTTCGGAGATTGATGCCGGCTTAGGTCTACAAACACCTCGCTTGATGTGTCGGATGAGATCACGCTTCCTCGTGAAGATGTGTCCACAGTCAGCACATTGCCGATCGTCGCATTCCCGCGACAATGTTGATATGGACTCGCACGAGATGGAACTGTTATCACCTGAAAGAGAAATCATTCTTTCATCTCTGTTCAAGTCTCAGTGTATTGTTACAACCTACCTTGACTCAACAACTCTAAACTTTCCTCGAGAAGGGAGGGTGTTGGTGATGAAGTTGATGCCTGAAATTGAGGAAGATGCTATTAGCCACACGTTTGAGGGAGATGAGTGAAGAAATTTTCAACTTACCATTTGAACGAAATTATGTTTAAGCTTGATACTTCAACAAGATAGAGACTTCACTCAAATTTGGAATTCACTTGTACGCCTCAAATATAGAATTCGCCAGAGAACACTTCACTTATACGTCTCAAAGACAGAGTGAAATGATACGAATGTCACTTTGCATATATACTTTCATATTCATCATTCATTGGCTGTTCATTCTGATTGGTTGCTTGTTGATACTTAAGAATTAGAAAACATTTCAAAGTCATTATTCACAGTCAACATGACAAGCCCTCCGACAACACCAAACACAAAATTCTCTTCTCCATGCTCAACACCAAAGGCGCTCGTTACACCAAACGCTCCAACGAAGGGGAAGGTAGAGAAGGTGTACCGACTGGACAATATCAGGAAGTTATCATTACCAGCGGATGAGGAAGAGGAGAGTGTATGTGAGAAGGAGTGTCCCGACTTAACAGGCGTGAGGTGGAAGTATCTCCAGTACGATACTGACGATGTGATGGAGATCACCAGCACGAAATTCCTCCACCAATTATGGGAGTGGTACACCCCTAACTCCCAGCCACGAGCTATGGCAGAGTGGGAGTATATTGATAAAGTGAGGCTCTCAGTGGAAGACCGATAAAAGCAACTGAAGTGTTTTTGTTATCTATGTGAAGCCAGACTCTGGGACGATATTGACGATGAAGACCTTTTGAAATACATGCCATAATAAATTTTTATTTCATATTATCTTTGCTTTCATACTGACTTACTTGAACGGGACTTCAGTGGATGATTTAACCATGTATACTTTTTCATTTGGAAATAGTAGCACGCTTAGTCTAACTTGTAAATCTTATAAAATTTCATATGGGCGATGATGGTAGATGAAATAGTGTTAAATAAAATTAAGATAGCTTACATGATTCTGGGATAGCAATCGACTGCGATCCATGTGTAAAGAGCTTGTTAGACTACGGATGGGCTTAAGTGGATGATTTAACCATGTATACTTTTTCATTTGGAAATAGTAGCACGCTTAGTATAACTTGTAAATCTTATAACATTTCATATGGACGATGATGGTAGATGAAATAGTGTTAAATAAAAATTAAGATAGCTTACACTTCTGATACAGGGATAGCAATCGACTGCGATCCATATGTAAAGAACTTGTTAGACTACGGAAGAGAGAAGTGTGTTATGTTGCGTGTGGCGCGTGAGTGTCCTCCCATTTCATTCCATTCATCAATTCATCTCATTGATAGAGACAGGTAGAACTCATGGTTCTCATAACATATGCAATGGAAAGTTTTAGGCAACCTTCGACAGTTGGCTAAATGTCGCCCTGGCGCGAATGCATACTACGTTGAGACAGAGGCAATCACTTGCAAACATGACGCAGAGAGGTTTAACAAGATTGACCATTGCCGAATGTCCCTTGCGGTATACATAGCTACGGGTTTCACCGCCGCCCTTTACAGGAACGCCCGTCGAAAGGAAGTATTACACCGAACTTCATTTGCAAGCGTCGTTCAAGTTGACTGATAGCAGATTCAACTTAATGATAGTATTCGCCAGTCCGAAGACTGCCCAGGGCAAACCGCGTGGAGGTTCTATCATGTCTTGCCCCATGGTGGCCCTTAAGAGAGCCGATGGTTCGTTCTCGTCGTATCTGAAAAATAGAAAGAAAATAGATGAAATTATATTCAAGTGATAGAGATGATATTAACTTACCATAAGAGAAATTTAGCCGGTTCGTGACCCCTTCGATGGTGGTGGCTCAGGCAAGTACTTGGCCGGCAGTTTTCGCTTCCGGTGGCGCAATTCTTTGATGTTGCCATCATGCTTGATGGAGACATGGATACAGCGCATCTCCGCCATTGCTCCCTCGTAGCATTCGAACGTGCTGTCGACATCCTCACTTTGCAGCAGAATGTCATCAACAATCCTGCTGTTGATAATTGGTAGGTGGAGTGTTGTTCTGCTCTCCTTGTGCTGCTCGTTCTCAACCATTTTCATTTTTAGTTGCTCAATCTTGAGCTTAAGCACCCCTTCTTGTGATTTTAAATTTTTAATATTTGCTGCCTGCTCTTCAACTCGCTTTTCACTTTGCAGTGCCCTATCCCGAAAAGCCTCCAAATTTATGACCTGCGTTTTGAGGTTCTTGATTTCCTGGACTTGAGCTTTCAGGTTAAAATTTTCACCTCTCAAAGTCTCGCATTCGTTTCTAAAGCGACTCAGCTCATCTTTCAATTTATTGAGCGCAAACTCCTGGCTAACTTTGGCAGCCTGATCGTCCTTATTCCAGGCTAAAGTTTGGGCTTTAATCCCCTTCAATTTTTTCGGGGAAGATTGGCTGATTGGCTTCGCTATTCCTTTAACGGGCACTACAACCTCCTCAGAGTCGAACTCGTCTGAGGTGTCTGAATCACTGCTTAGATCATTTCCTGTAGTCGGAATAGCAGGATCGGCTGTTATTACATTCTGTAATTCTTCATTTCCTGTAGTCGGAACAGGAGGATCGGCTATTATTGCATTCTGCAATTCTTCATTTCCTGTAGTCGGAACAGGAGGATTTATGATATCTGCAATTGCATTCTGCAGTTCTTGATCCAAATCGACCAATTCAAAATAGGGGGCTATGATTTTGCCTATGTCCGAAAGTTGTATAATTTGCGAACTTCACAACTGGACAGTTCTGATGCCTCTCATAAAATTTTTCGTGCTGCTTGCCTCTTAAAAACTTTTGGCAATGTGTACAGCCGGAAACAACACCTTTCTCAACATGAATGTGAGGCGTATTCTTATATTTATTCAAGTGGCGTTTAAACTCACCACCTCTCTTCACTTCACCACAAGAGCATTTTTTAAACAGAAATTTTGAGTTGCCTCCCATATTCTGTAGAAGGAAAGATAAAATAGAATTACTGACAAGTAACATTGACAATCATTTTAAAAATACAACTAATATGTCATTCAATACTTGAGGATAGACAAGCTAGGCTGATGAATCCGTTACAGGCATTACTCAGAGGGGATCTTATCCCGACTCCAAGGCCTCGGCCCTCAAATCCAACCTCCCGCGGACAGAGCGTGCGTCATATCACTGTGTTGGTATTCGGACCCGATTTTGACATGAAAACCGGTGGAGTTATTTACATCAGGAAGCAAGTCTCGAGCCGAAGCTCGCCTCTGACAACTTTATAAATGTCTTAGTTGAATTCAGAAGGTTTGAAAACCCCGAAATTGCCAAAAATATCGAATTTAAATTTTTCAATTTTTCAGCACTACTTATGAAATTTTATAAGTAGTCTATCACTTAGGGCAGGTCAATAGCGACCGAACCTTTTTTGAATCAAGTCAAACGAACTTGTAGAAGCAAAGTTACAAGCCTTTAAAGTTTTGGAGTCTTTTATGGCCTGGAGACGAAGGCCATCTCCTGGCGAACCTCTAAGTCTGACGCCTTAGCTGATATCAGCAATGAAATTTTCTAAGTCGGTTTCTTACAGAAACTCGGGATTTGGAATATCCGAAGCTATCATCGGAGCTCAGAGAGACGACTTACCGTTGGCAATCTCTCGTCTGAATGACAAGTCTCTTTCGGTTCCCAGCTTATATAGTGTGTGACGATCAGCTGATGACGTAACACCCATCATCCAAACACTAAAAATCCGTCTATCTCCGGTTCTAGTGCTCCGATTGAGCTGCAAATACATCATTTCCATGTAGAATTTGACGCTGAATCCGAATCTGGCCTCCGTTTTCCCATCCGATGCTTCGTTTGGGCTCCACAGTAGGCAGCCATCGCAAAAATTCTAACTCGTTTTTCCGAAAAATGTTGAAAATTTTTCTCGCCGATTGACTTGAAACTCTCCGATTGACATGAAACTCACCATACAGATAGAGAATTTCACGCTGATTCCAAATCTGAAATCCGTTTACCAATCCGATGCTTCGTTTTGAAGCTACAGCCCAAAACGTCCCAAATTCTAACTCTGTCGTTTTTCGCCAATGTCCCAAAATCTTAAATGGCGTCTCACATCTAAACGAAGACAGATAGGAACAAGCCGTTTCTTTCACTGAATTTGTCTCACTCTTAGCTTTCAAACGAGCTATCGCACGACAAAATCCGTCCACTGGAAGCCAAAATCGAAGCGAGCTGTCCAGAGGGGGGGGGACGTCAGCGAAAATTTTTTCTCTCCGATTGAGCTGGAAATACACCATTTCCATGTAGAATTTGCCGCTGAATCCGAATCCGGCCTCCGTTTTCTCATCCGAGCACTCCTTCCACTCGAAACAGCCCATTTTACAACCCAACATTCAGCAGATTGCACGAAAAACATCACACACTATAGCCTCAAGACTAATCCTGGCGGTCGCCCAAGTCCACCACGACACTCTGTCGTTCCAGACGGGGGGGGGAGTCAGCGAACATTTTTGGGAACCCAGAACCTGGACGGCACACCACGACACTGTCGTTCCTAGAGGGGTGGGGGGGGGCGCGCCGGTCGAGTGTTTGTCACTTGCTTACTACTTACTTAAGAAAAAAAGGGAAAACCAAACACGCCGGAGGAATCGGGAAAAAACCGACTGTTTGGATGCATAAATTTGAATATATATTTTACCATTATGAACAATTTCGCAAAAAAAAAACGGAGAAGAAGCGTGAAAAAGAAAAAACGAAAAAATTTTGCGGATCCCTGATCTTCTGCCTTTGCCTAATGGTGATTGGCCGTCGTTTAAATGTAGGACTGAATTTAGGTGAACATGTTCATTGCAACTGCAGCAAATATTCGCTGTGACCAGGCTGTGAACCAAAACATAATGCTTAAATAAACGCATTTAAGTAGTAGGTCATTAAAGAAATTCAATGTAACCGAAATAAGAAAGCTATGCAAAGGGATATAGTTTTACACATGTGTCGTCAAACTCGATTCGAATTTCTGATAGTCGCTCGATGTATCTCGAGCGCGGTTCAAACTCGAAATTTCGAGTTCGAGTCGAGTTACTCGACTCGGACTCGATATTTTCCGGGATAGAGTGCTCGCAGGGCCCTTAGTTCCTGATGCTCCAATTCTCTCTGGATTCTGGAATTTTGTTTTGCTCAAGTTCTACGAGTTTAGTGCTTGTTCTCTTCGTTTGACTCCCAATGCAGCCTTTCTGGATCGAGTTCATCGCGATTGTCGAGTGCAGGTTGAATTTCGGAAGGCCAGCTTGAAATTTCGAGACGTTGAATCGATATAGAGAAGTCATTGCTGGACATGTCCACGAATATTAATTAAATTAAATTTGTTGATAACTTGTTGCTCAAAAA
This sequence comes from Prostheceraeus crozeri, assembly GCA_907163375.1. NCBI lineage: Eukaryota > Metazoa > Platyhelminthes > Polycladida > Euryleptidae > Prostheceraeus > Prostheceraeus crozeri. The sequence goes on along the minus strand of CAJQUW010016750.1, from coordinate 35,303 downwards.
TATAACAAGTAATGTTGATGCTGAGCCGACGGACCAGTGCAGCGGGATGTCTAATACTATTACTCTTCCGCAATGTTCTTCCACGTACTATGGGCCTATATCCATTTAACAAATTTAGTTGGCTTTCGTCCAACTACGAGACAAATCCAAAAACGTCTTTGATCGACGGTTCATGCAAAATTTGTACTATTGTAATTCTGGCTTGACGGCCCGCAGCCCTATAGCCATATTGCGGTTCAGATATTGTTGAACTGCAATATTACATAAGTACAGTATCAACAAACAACTGTCGTATCGTTCTTGATAACTGTGCAACCGCCAATTCTTGGACAGGTGAACAATGTAGCCTAGCAGGCCCTGAACAGTTGATTCACTTCTAAAGATTTCAATATAAAAAGCCAATGCTAACACCTTTACAAGTATACACATAAAATATGCAGGAGGATCTACTCAATATATTTCGGCTATCAAAATTTCATAGTCATTCTCAGAGGGGCTATGGGAGTACGATGAGAATGACTATAGTTTTGATACCCGAAATATGTTGAGAGGATTTTGCAAATATTTCTTATAAATAAATAAAGCCACTAATAATTCACTTTGAAAAAATTAAAAACTTACTTCTTGCACAATTGCATTTCGTTTCGTCCACTCTTATTCAAGTGCAAACCTGGACTGACTATATAAAATACAAAATCTGAAATTATATACTGTACTTTCCTACAGTAATAAATACTATGACACTAAAAGTTGACAGCATTCAAACCTATAATTTAGTAGACTGTAACAGATATGAACTGATAACAATTGAAGTAAACAACCTAGATATTAGAAGAAGCAAAACAGAGACTAAAGCTACCACAGGTAAGTCGTTTGGAAATAAAATCTTTTTCGCCAACACAAGTCGGAATTCTCGCGACAAAATAACGAGAGTAGAGACTCTGTGATTCCTAATGGTGTGTTTGTTGTTCATTGTGGTATTTAATACCATTAATTTATTCTTCAAAGCAGTTTGTCTCTCGTTGTTACAGACTTGCAAATGTCTTTGTGATGCTGTCTAGCTGAAATTGAGTTGGTTTGGTGATAGTGTAACTCTGGTGCACACTTTAAAAGGGTTGGTAGGCACCCGACTTCGGAAGGTGTTCTGAAAACTCTCTCATTCAGACATTTCTTACCGTCTTCCAACGTACTTGCTTCCACAGGTACAATATAAAAAATTGATAAATTTACATTTGATGTGGAGTAAGAGAAGAGCGGCAATTCTATCCTTCAGAGGAGCTGCGTATCGGAATTCTTCGTTGTGTAGTTGTAGTGAAAATTCACTTGCAATCGGAGATACATTGAATGTTTTGTTGAAACTGATTTCTAAAAGTCAACGCACTTTTGTCTCCAATAAATGGAGGTCTTAAGAATATTTTCTTCTTTTCAGGTTCATAAACATCTTCTCTCACTAACAACTATTTTATTGAATACTTATCGAAAAATGACTCAGGATACCCATTCAATCGAAGTGTTCTTCTGATGAAATCCAATTCTTCTTTCAGGGCATCAAAGGAACAAATTCTATGCGCTCGATTTGTTAGCGTTTTAACCAAGCCAATCTTGTATTGCTTCGGTAGAAAGCTGTGAAAGATTGTGTACAAACCACTTCATGTTGGTTTTCTATAGATTGCAAGTTTGTGTATTATCAAGTCGTTTGGATATAAAGACATCTAAAATGGAAAATCTACCGTTGGACTCCTGTTCGAAAGTGAACTGAATATTGGAATGAATGTCGTTGAAAAACAAACACACATTAGGAATCACAGAGTCTCTCGTTATTTTGCGCGAGAATCCCGACTTGTGTTAGCAAAAAGATTTTATTTCCACACTTACCTTGGTAGCTTTAGTCTCTGTTTTGCTTCTTCTAATATCTAGGTTGTTTACTCAATTGTTATCAGTTCATATCTGTTAAGTCTACTAAATTATAGGTTTGCATGCTCTCAATTTTGTTCACAGATTTATTCAGGGACATCTATGATATAAGATACCATAAAAGCATATAAGAGTATATAAGGGACGTTCAACTCTGGGAGCATGCAGGCAACTGTAGGCGAGATTTGTGTTACTTCAGATGATTTGGTTACATGACTTACATGCAAGCATGTTGTGTAACAAGCAGTGACTTGTCGAAATGAAAGCCAAATACTGAAATCCTAAAAGAAGATTATAAAAGCGACTTCAAACTAAATATATGTGGACGAGCGCAAATACCATCACATAACGAAAATCTTTTAAACAACTCTAGGAAAATTTCAATGAAAGAGGAATTTCAGGATTCAAATTTACTTTCTGTTCATCGTCAGGTTGAATCATTGAACGACATTTCAGAATGAATTGACGTATATTGAAAGATAATATAAAAACAACTATTGAAAATGGATTCAAACATAAATCAAATGAAATGTTGATAAAAAATTCATCTCAAATTGGAATGACTCTTCAGTTGTGTCAAATAATCCTAATGACCGCATTCTGTGCGCCTTTGGTGTTCTCCTGGAAAGTAAAGGATCAAATCCAGATTTAGTCTTTATCCAATGGAGAAGAACTCCTGCTCTGTAAGGACCGCTCTATCGTCTTCCAGGTGGCAACATTGGTAGACGTTTCACTTCATATCTACAAGAAGAAACAAACTAGCAAACCGAAAGCCTGACAATGAAAGGAGTGAACACCTTTGAATCTGTAATATTACAATTTGTGCAGAGAAATGACGCTGAATCCCTTCTTCAAGAAACTGAACGGTGTGATTAATTAGCAAGAAAAAGTAAAAGAAAAACCATTGCTGTAGACGGCAGCAGACACACAATGCCATTGATGATGGAGGGCAAAATAAGAAACGCGGTATGATTGATAGCCAAAACAGATCAAGGAGGCGTTTTAGATTCTCAACATGTGATCAGATTTAAGGACAAGACAAAGACTGTTATGGATATTCCACGAGAAAGACGTGCGTCGAGCACAATTCCTTAAATTGATTCATTCTTGGAAGCTTCCTTTCCACTACCATCCGTTTACAACATTGACTTACAGTGTTGTTCGATGAAACTGAATCACTTCTAAATTTCCAAAAAAAGTGATGAAAAACAAGGTTCTGCTTCTCACTTCTACCCTATTGATAAGCCTACAATCTCGAACGAAAAACAAAAATAGGTAACAGAATTCACGAAATTCATGTCAAAAAAATCAAAAGTCAATAGGACCACCTTTTGCTTTGATGCAAGCCTTTATCCTGAAGGGCATTATATTAACCAAATCGGGACACATGTTCTTCAGAGCATCATCTCTTGCCCATTATCGTTACAAGGAATTAATCAGTTCTTGTTTTGTTGCCAGTGTTTCTTTCCTAACTCTGCGTTTTAGAATGCTCCAGATATTCTCTATTGGTGAGAGATCAGGTGAGTTGCCGGGCCATTTCAAAACTCGGATTCTCAATTGAGTCAAGGTTTGCTCTAATTTCCGAGACGTGTGGCACGGCGCTAGGTCTTTTTGTTGAACCCAGCAATTGCTGGGAGATGAGTACCACTCATTTGTTTGTGGAAGAAGCCTAGTAGAAATGACGCGCACATTGATCCGACTTCATCGATCCTTCGACCAAATGAATGCAACCAGTCCCATGGAAAGAGATGCAGGACCAAATCATTAATTTTAGTGGATGTCTACATGATGGCTTGATTTCTGATATGAACAGCACACAGCTGTAAGCGAATGGCCTATTGAATGATTCAGTCGTCCATTTATCGGAGATTCCTAATGATGCGGAATAAAAATGTGATTGTTGAATGCTTAATTGCCATGTAAATTGTTCGGAAAAATGTTGATCATAAAATGTAATAACTTGCATTTAACCAAAGTTTGATTTTTACTACTAATTCCAGTTAGCTGGCTCAAAGCTCAGTTAGTACATTGAGTAGATTACAGTAGACCAAACTAGCGTACATGAGCTCTTGTGATTGTATTCGTTACAAAACATGGATGATGTAGTCTAACTGACTGTATAATGTAATGCAACTAAACAATTAATAAGTTCTACAGCACTGAAAAAATTATCAACGAATATCTTACTTTAAAAGCAGTGATTCAGTTTCATCGAACAACACTGTAACTGGCTTCACATATAAAAAATGATAAAAATTCTTGTGAAGGAATAGTGAGATGGAAATCTAGCTATGGCAAACCTTTCCCCATCACAGCAGTGGTGTGCGTCAAGGAAGTATGCTTGGCGGAATCTATTGGAACGCCTATATAGACGACATAATCAAATCAAGGCGTCTCTCACAAATGGGCTGTAGGATTTCAACCAATTTTTATGGATGTATTCTTTACGCTGACGATCTAACACTCCTCTCCCCGACAATAGACGGGATTTCAGACATGCTAGCAACCATCAAACGTTACTCAGATCTGCATCAAATATCATTTAATGAAACAAAAACCAAATTGATTAATTTCGGCTTTGAACAAGGATGTATTTCAAAGGCTTATCATCTTGGTTTTAACATAGTTATCAACCAGAAGCGCATGCCTACCATATCAATCAGAGAAAATTTACGTAATTTTTACTCCTCAGCTAATTGCATACTAAAACTTCCTCATTGCACGAACATCAACACAAGATGGAACCTCATCAATGCTTTACGCTCTCTGCCATATAGAATACATACTGCAAGTAACTCCTTTTATCACCAAAAACGATATGCATATACTAGACATAGCCATCAGACGAGTTATTCGACGAGCATTCAATTTAAATCCTTCGTGTAACAATCAGTTACTTTACACAATCGCCGGTTACCAGCCGATATTCATACGTGCAGCTCAAATGCAATCACACATCGAAATCGCACCGACCTGGTTTGACCAAGAATATGATTATAATGATGAATATGCGACAGCAGGGGATTAACAGCCGCACAGCTGCTGAACTGTATACAACAAACATAACACAACAAATTTCCGAAGACAACCAAGAACGCTCCCGCATAATCAAAAGTCTATTAACATGCAATGACCCCACTTCTCGTACTTTGATTCGTATTATCTCTACGGCCTCTAATCTTCGCATATGATGATATTCTTTTTTTCCTTTTCACGCCTTTTGAACACTTGTATTACATTTTAACTTTATCAACTTTGTACCTTTGTTGTACGTTAAATAAATAAATAAATAAATAAACATAGAGAAAGTAACGAGGAAGTTATCAGGCAGGCTCCTCAGGACCAGCTGGAAATGATTAAACGATTATTTCCGAGACTTATACATGTATCTTCTATATCGTATTCAGTATTTCCGATAACCAAGACCTGCTTCTTCATCTTTGATCGGAAATCCATAAACTTGAAACCTTAACATTCAGCGGGAAAGTTTGCTTTACAACCTTTTGCACTATATTTTCCACCCATCTTTGATGACCAACTGTCTTTGAATGGAGATAAAGTGCATACTTGAAATTCTGTAATTCCATGCTTATGTGTATTCATGGATCAATTTTCAGTATCTACATGTGATGATTTTTCTCGCCCACAGTCGGCTGCATGCTCCTAGAGTTGAACGTCCCTTAAGTATATTACATCATAGATGTCCCTGATTTATTACTGTAGAAGTATATGATTTCAGATTTTGTATTTTATAGTCAGTCCATGCTTGCACTTGAATAAGAGTGGACGAAATGCATTGTGCAAGAAATTAGTTTTTAGTTTTATCAAAATGAATTTAGTGGCTTTATTTATTTACAAACTGAGTAAAGGGGAATCATTTTTTAAATATTTCTATGAATATAATTGCGACTTGGCCTTTACATCACTTTTGAAATTCATAATGTACAGCCAAGGCATATTCTCAGAACAGTTGATTCATTGTGAATTTTGGTGAATCCGTATTATCTGCATATGTTGGTTGCTTTCAATTTCATGGCAATGTCTTGTAAAGATCTTACATTATTCATTTCTATGGATCGTTCTCACTTGGCTTCATTTCATTGACAGAACGCTCACGAAGTTCAGTAGCTGTTGCTGACGTCGATCGTGGATTTAAGCTGTTCGAGGATAAATAAGATGAGCTTCCGGAAAAATACGGAGAATAGCATTATGGCTCTGTATGACTGCTTCTTAGGATTCCACAAAGTGTAGGGAGCACATCCTGGAGCTTTCTGTTCAGGACAAAATCCTTCAATGTATTATTAGTCTATTTCCTCAAAATTTCCTTGTTATTGTGAGGGAAGCGATGAAGTATTTTACTGCGACCTTTCTCATTATTGGTGCTATACTTTTGAAATCAAATGCTGAACAAATGTTAGGCATCGTCTAGCTGTAACAGGAAAATTGATGGAAAGATTGCAAGCGTGATCAATAAAATTGACAGTTACTCGCCAATTGTACACCTTCTGTGAATAATTTGAAAAGCTAACAGTTCAGGTGTTATATATCTAGAAGTCCATGGTCTATACCATTGCAACAAGATTTCATGCGATGAAAGTCTGTGTTCAACTTCACATAGAAATATAACGCCATTACCTAAAACCGGAATATACTCGTAGTATACAGTATAGAATACAGTATATATGCCAGGTAACTTCCTTCCATTTATGCTTCATTTTAAGAGTGAAAATTCGTTTTTCGGGCAGAACATAACTTAGAACGATGTTCAAGAGTTGCGATGTGAAACCATCTTTTCATCTTCGTCCATTTGCTGGGAAATTCAAATTGCTTTTCAAAATTGTGTGAAGAAACTTTTCTTTTTGATAAGTTGAGAAAAATATTCAATTTTGAATATTCATAATCCTTCTGTGTACACTGTACATATATGCTTTATTTGGCGCACCTTCTAGGGCCATACACCAGTCTGATGTTCAAATTCGACTTAGATCATTTGCAATGCAGCAATAGGTAATGGAATATATATATCCCATCGCGCAATCCGCTACTGTGAAAGTCAGAATAAGTATATCTTTCCGAGCAAAAACTCAGTAATTCAAGCGCTGTATGATCTAAGTAACAATGGAGAGGATGATGTTATGATATAGTCAGCAAAAGTATATGATTGTAAAGATTACAAAGTCGGCCTTGACGATGACAGATCAAGTAGGCCTAACTTTGCATATACAAACATGAATGTGTATATCGAATACCCTATAGCTACACTAATTGTTTGACAACAAAATTTCGAGCTATAAGTTTGTTTGGCTCTTATATTATTTTGCAACACGCAAATGGTGTACAGGGAATCGCAGGAAGTTAACGACGTGAGATCAGGATCGACCTCAGTAGACCTACTCATGGCTTCACTTCACGACCACAATCACATCATAAATAATCATGAAGATTGCATGGGAGATGCCGACGTCACAATTTATCAGTAGCAATACGCAACGATAGTAGGCCTATATGCCATTTGGATCGCACCCTTACCTAAGTATAGCTGATATGCCGTGGCTCAATGCTAAGGTCTTTCACGAAAGAACTGCTAGGAATGCAGTGTGGTATTGTGCGCCAAGTGCTTCAAAGCGCACCACACTAGGTGACTTATTTCATGACGACATGAACTTCTATAGAAGCTGTTATGCACTGCTGTCAGAACTGCTTCAATTGTATATATTCAATGCACAATCCATAAGAATCATATTTAGCAATTTGACATAAAAGGGAGTAGCAAAAGATATAACTTTACCTGTCAAATATATGAAGGAATTTGCAAATGAAACAAATGACCAGCAGATAGGATAATATAGGGACAAGGAAAGCATAGAACAAATAAATGAACAAAAATAGAATGTAATAATAATAATATATAAGGGTTCATGGAACTATAGTAGCAGGATAAACTATAATATAAAGGAGAACGCATGCTTTTATCAGTACGATAAGAAAAAGCGCACGGTATTAAGGTAGTGGAAGTTTTACAGTTGTGGTAGTAGTTGCCACCTCTGGAACCTGGAACACAAAGCTTTTGGCTTCGCGATGATCATATTATGGAGAAGCTCATTTATGATGTGATTGTGGTCGTGAAGCCCTTGTAGAAAAGGATTCTTTGCCTACAAGAAGTTTTCATGTCTTTCACTGGATTCTTTACAAACACTTTGACGAGATGATGAGCATTGGTGAGTACCATTCTAAGAACATGCAGTCTTTTGTTGGTTATATTTGTGATCTCGTTGATGTAGCAGTCCCAGAGCAGATGTAGCTACATGTAGCTTTCCAGAGCAAGTACTGCGTTCACTACGAAGGATTTTTTTCAATAACACCAAGCAAGTTCATGAATCATGAGCTTAGACACATTCATTTCACACATATTTACCACGTTACATTTTCTTAATTTAATTAAAGTTCAAATATAAATTGAATAGTTGCAATATCAAAGAAAAGAAGAACAATTTTAGAACCAGGTTTCTAGACATAGTAAGGATGCCATGATTCTAAACATGCTTCGTTAAACTGTGTTTTGCACATGGCGTTGAAGCCGTGCACTTTCACAATTGCGACATCCTATAGTAATTGCGAGATATCTTTTTTTAAATTGGATTACATATTATTTAGATTTCATTTACAATGATGCGTTTATGTGTACTAGATTGGGGTGTGACACACTCCGTTTGGCGCTTAACTGCAATTTCACTTAGACATTGGACAACTATAAAGAAATTCAGTTGCTTGATGAGGACAAATATAAATAGTATTTTATGCTATCTATTAGCATTGTATGAACATGTGATATGGCGAACTTAAATATCACGCATCAATCCAGCTCTTGTGGGTGTCGATTCACGCAATAGGTTAGTCATAGGAAGAAAAGATCGGCTGGGAAATACAAGGTTAGGAAAAGAAAAGCAATAAACGCTAGAAACAAGAAAAGACATCATGGTTTTTCTTTGAATAATTAGAAAATCATGGTTCAGCCACTTGAAAAAATCGTTGAAAGGGTTCTTTCTATCCATAATCTCATTTTAGAATGATTTTTCTGTCTGGATTTTTGTTAACAGTTATTGACCTTTGAGGTCAAAAGTTTTGCGTCAGTTAGCATCGCACAATCGATGTTTACTAACTTCCTCAGAATGGTCCCCAAACCTTCAGGACATAAAAAAAAACTGCAGAATGACCTTCGGACTACTCGCTGTTGTAGATATAACGTTGACAACCGAGCGGGGTTCGTTTATTTTGACAACGAATCACATCATTTACTGCTTGTCAACTGCGGTCCACTGAACTGTGAATTCAATAAGAGCCTAGAAAGGATTATGATTGTTAGATGACAATGTATTGGAAAGTTTGGTGATCATCTTACAAAATAACAACAATAGGTCACTAATGCTACGTTTGAATATGCGATGAGTTGATGAAAATTTGCTTTTGGATATATCAGTACGAGAATCAAAGTCGATGATTTTGGCGATTGGTACAAAATTATAATGTCCGGGTAAATCAGCGCTTAGCTGCCTCAGACAGCCAACTTAAGAAGAAGATTGTTTTGGGGCTTCTGGGCCGTTGTTATAGATGAAACGTTGGACAACCGATCGGGGTTCGTTTATTTTCACAACGAATCACAGGCATTCTACTGCTTGTCAACCGTGGTTCGACAGCCAATTTAAGAAAAAAAATGATAATTCAAGTGATATATTGGGGGCTTTTGGCACCTTCAGCAGTGAAAAAGAAAGGCATGCTTTTTTAATCACGCAACTACATATGGAATTTGACATTATATCTAATCACCAACTGTCTCAATCAGAATCTTTTACACTAAAACTGAGATGGCAGTCTTACAAAGCAATCTACAATTTAGAAAATACCAATGTTGTTCCATTATTCATGAGATATGAATACTATTTGTTATTATTGGATATGTAAATATATTGGATAATATGTTCCAAAATATATAGGTCTGCAGGTTGCGTGTAAGAAATGTTGGTATGTATTATTATACAAGGATCAATCCACGCTGAAATTATAAAATCTTAGTGTAAATTGAAAATTACATTGTGGCAAAATTTCAAAGCATTTAAAGAACTTTCAAGCCCTAATTCAAGTGCTTCAATTGAATAGCTTATCACTCGTTAAATACCAGAAAACAGGGCCATGCTATTTGATATCATGCATATCGATGTTGAATATATTTTTCGCGTTGGTGAAATTCATAATGGTGGACTTCCTTTAATGCATCTCTTAGTTATCTTAGTTATTGAAATATTTGATGTATCCACTCTGTTCATTTCTAAGCTATGGTCTACTGCTACACTCCTTGATGTTATTTTTAAGTATGGATCTACTGTATGCACCATCAATGCAACAGATGTTTGATGCTTCAAGAATCACGCATGTCAAACTTCCTTCTAATGTTTATTTCAGCACTCACAACTCAATAATACATGCTCAAGGGCATCTTCTTCTTTATCACATCTTCTACATTTCATACTATTTTGATCCATCCCTGTTTTTACCATTGTACAACAAACTTCCCAATTTTACAATTCTAAAAATCTTCGTTTTACGACTGAACCATTTCTCTTGTCATTCTTTCTTATTGGTTAATAATTTATTGACCTTTTATTTCTTGAGGTTTCCTCCAATTTTGAGAATGTTTATCTTTGTGACATTTCTTTCTTTATCATTTGTTTTTTTAAAAAAATCGAAATTATGCATGTCCATTTACATATTTACTTGCACTGCTTATTTTCTTCTTTGCTCTCTATTTACTAATTCGTTCAATTGGTAAATAAAGAATAGAACAGAACTTCATTAAGATTTGCAATTGGCAGGTTATTGAAATGTGATTCGTGATACATGGAAGACATGGCAGCTATTCAGGTAGGTCTGTTCCCATTCTTCAACTGATGATGCAACTCAATATTTGATCAATCTATTATATTTTACTGAAAAATCACATGAGAACGGTGATTGCTTTTACAGACAACAGAACAAAATAACAGTTATGCAGAAAAAAGACAATTGACAGTCATTTTGTACCATGTCAGTCATTTTATACCATACCGGATAAAGGACTGGTAAAAGCGGATCGTCACAGCATGTGGTGCGCGAATACAAGTAAAGTTCCTCGGTGCAGGCTGCTCTGGTTCAAACATCTGACGTAGAGGATGTTCATTTAACAAGATAAACAATGCTTAATCGAATATATCTTCTACACATATCGTCTACCAACGCAAGGAAGTGATGAGGAATTCTTAGAAAATTGGAAGGGAATGAAAGAGAGAATGGAAGTGCGCAAGTAAATGCTGAACGGATAGAGGCTACATGGCATCAAGCAACAACTTCTTGCGTACAATTTGCTCATTTCAAGTTACGAAGAATAAAAACTTTTTGCAGCCCTTCCTCATGATATGAATAACACGTTCATTCCATATCATATTGGACGAGAAAATCACACCAAGTGTTTTCAAAGAAGTCACATTTGAAACAAAGGCATCACCCCGCCTGCTTTTAATGTTGGAGACAGAAGTGCTGCTTTTATTCGCATAGCTCTAAAAACATACAAAACTGACATTGAGTGCCCTGTCTTTCAGGTTCATTCCCACGGACGCGTCACGGCGCGGCGCGTCTCAGGCGTACAGAAATTTTCGTTCAGATCCTTAATAAACCTATGGGGCTGTTCACACCGACGCGCGGGAAAATTCAGAAAAAAGTTCTGTAACGGGTTTGCTTTACGAGGATAGGAAAATCCATCTCGCGCCAAGAGGCTCGCGGCTTGCTCTGCGCCTCGCAGTAAAAACCTAACACTCATCAGGTTACCAGATGCTCGTGCAGAGAAATGACGACTTTTCGACATAGCTATCCGACAGTTCTGTGAGACACATTTGACTAAATAAAACTCTCAAAAATCCCTTATCAGTGCACTTTCTACTATGGTAAACCATTGAATCGAATCCATGAATGCATATGGAGATGCATGGTATTTTATTTAAGCAAAACGTAGTTCGGGAAACGAAGACGAGGGAAGTTGCTTTTTGTTCTCAGTCTATCTGATAATCTTCGATAGAGGTGATACTCCCGAATACAATAGACTAGGCGAGGTAAGTTAATAAAGGTCGTTTTGTGAGCCAAATTATGGCAAAGTGAATCCTTGTGCAGTTCAATTCTATTTCATGATCTGTCACCAGATGTGTATTGTCTGTCACCTATGTTGAAAAAGTGTAAAATGATGTGTGTCCTTTACAAAACCATATTCTTTACAAATGTTGAAATTATCAAATGATTAGTTTTCGCAAAATTATGTAGCAATGGTAATATCCTAATGATTAATTTGCACTGTCAAACACTCAAACGTATGCAGTACTTAACTTGTAATTGGAAAAAATAACTTTAGCAATGTCGGTCTATTTCATCTGTCTTTATTGTTCGGCACTCCTTCAAGCATTGCGATGAAGCCATCAAAATTCATCATACCGTTTATTTGACGGAGAGCGCAGAATTCTTAACTTAGTTGAAACACACTTCATTTAAAAGGAAATTTCACGAAAAAGATGATGGCATGTATTTTGTAAACAGCAGTCTTTTTTTCTTCTTGTAAATGCTCTTTTCTTCATGCTCATCGCAGTGCGTGACAACAGTCGATATAGCCTATAATTGTGCTGACAATTTGACAAAAGGATTGATTTCACCCGGTTTTTATGAATAGTATTGAGAGTGAAATATCTGATCTGATGTTCCCTCAAATCACACGACAACCACAACTTATAGATTTTGATGCTCAAGAGAATAATTTCTGCAGATTCGGATTTACTTAACGACAGTTAACAGGACAGAATGCCTTTTTGTCGCCATATCATGCTCAACTCAGTGCTCTTCTCAGATTGAGACTATTTTCTAGACTGTTGGTCGACCAAAACTCATCATAGAATAAACCGGATATTGCTCTAAAATAGACTGTCCCTAGCAACACTTCAATTCATAAAGAATTGTTCTCGTCTGATGAAACTTGCAGATCTAGGAACCTGATTACATCACACTTCGTTCACGCTCGTAGATCTAATGCAAAATGTCTCTGTATTTCCTCGAGAATGTGTCGTTTAGATATCATTATCGAGTAATTATGTTTGAAATGTTGCATCTGATTTCATGTAAATTCTGAAAACTGAGACGTCATGTAACTACAGATTGTTTCATAAAAAATGGATCACCTTTAAACATTGCCTTAACTTCAACTTTGTCTAACACCGCCAAACTTGAACGAATTTCTCTGAAATTTGAAAGATATGTCAGTTGTGCTTACTAATATTATTGTTGGAAATTTCAAGCATGAATATTGAGTTGTTTTCCTGTTATAGATAAAAAAGTAGTAGATAATTTGATATTCATTTAGCAATGTTACATAAAATCATACCTCACTCTTATAAAATTACATTTGTTTCCTTTGATATGTAATATGTTGTTCTACAAACCAAAAGCTATCAAGCAAAACAAAAATAAAGAAAATCGGTCAATCAGAGCCAGTATAGCACCATTATTCATCAACAATAATGTAACTGCTACATGTGATTAACTGGACTTCATGTTCCATAGCTTCCTGACTTCGTTGCGGTGGTGTTGGCAGCACTCCTGATTGCTTTCAGCTAGAAATCTATCTCTTACCGGTTGAAAACAATGCAAAGCACAAATGAACAATAACGAGATCGCATTCACAAAAAGCAAAGTGTCAACCTTGCCCGAACTAGGGTTTTCTTTGCGAGCTACAAGCAAGCGACTAAATGTCCCTTACACAAATGTGCATCGATGGCATAATGATGATTTTCGACTCTGTCGTAAAGAGGGCTCTGGCCGTCCACGCAAAACATCCAAACGTAGAGACCGCCTAATTTTGAGATTTGTTAAAGTTGATCCAAGTCTCTCGTTAACTGAGATGGCTGCACTAGACTCGTCTATTTCTAAGTCCACTATTCGTAAAAGACTTATTGAGTCGAATTTCAAGAGCTGTAAGAGGCCCTCTCAGATCGAATTATCAGATCAGCATACAAAAAGACGTCTCAGATGGGCAATGAGTCACTGTCACTGGCGAAATCATCTTATGCAAGTCTCAATTAGGGCTTAGGACATTATCTTGGCAGCTCGTTCTCTTGATCTGAATCCCATAGAAAATGTATGGAGTATTCTAAAAAGTAACGTTCGTCGTTCACTGCTACCTACAGATGGCGTATCACTACTTACGTCACTGTTAAAAAGAGAGTGGAGAAAGTTAGATCAGTAAAAAATCAACGATATCATCGAATCAATGCCTAGACGAATTGGTAATGTCATTGACAATAAGGGATTGAATCAAGTTGCCCACTCTAGTTCGTCACTGGCGATCATAAATTATCCGAAGTAAAATCTAAAAAAAGAGGTCCATTCGAAAGCAGTTTTCTTCCTCTAAACATTCTATAGAGCAGAGGTTCCCAAACTCCGAACCATGGTGCGGATCCGGACCACGGCATTATCTTCACGGACTACAATGATCCCGAGATGTCACACTACTCCTTGTAGTTTATTTCGTTATTAATCAGGCTTAATCTGTCCTTTTGAGTCACTGACTACCATTTGAACTAGACTTAGTGAAGCATATTTCTGTGAAAGCAAGGACAGTGTGTCGGATCCTTACTTTCATGATGAATTTTTTTGAAGAATATTTCATAGCTTCTCTTATTTCAGTGCTTTTCCAAGTCATGATGTTGAAACTGTGGTATTTGATTTTCAAATCGAAATGCAAATACCGCGACTTTCAAACATTTCAACGTTTCAAACACACATTGCGTTTTCCGCAAAGATGCGCAGAAGTTGTGGCTCGATGTGTGTTAAATCAAGTTGAAATGCGTGAGTAGGCCATAGTGTTCAACCTTGTCGGTAAGTTGTGTTAGGATCAGAAGTAAGTGAAGGATTTTTGATGAAACTTTACTTGAAGGTGATCCGTTAGTGAGTGTAGTGTGTTAGAGCTCTTAAGGTTTGGCTCTCTATTGCGGTCATGTCAGACTTTTTTAGCCGCATTTTTTTCGCTAAATTATTTGATACTGTATCTTTTTAAGTTTAAAGATCGTTAAAATATTTAATATGATGAAGTGAGGTGATAGTTCAGACATGTTCTGTCAAATTTTTATTGAAAGAGAAAAGTCTTTTCCAAAATTTTGTGGCTGTTGCTGCTCGGCATCTGGTCTACGATACAATCAATTTAGCAATTACCCCTCAGTCATTGTGAAGTTTATTGACCTAGTAGTGATCCCCAGATCCCTTATGGCGCAAGGGCGCATATAATGCGAGAAATAGTGTGAGTCATCATGGCTTGACTCAGCCCCCCCACCTCTGGAAGGAAGGGAGGGGAGAGCGCCAAGGATGTGTTTGTGAGAGGATAATGCTGGTTCACGAGAGGAGGAAGAACAGGTCCCCCCCTCTGGAAGGAAGAAGAAGAAAGGAGGAGTGATGAGGGCAAGGAGTTAGAATCTCGGATTGGATAGAGTGAGGTGAAAGCGGTGGGTTTTGGTGGTATTGTTAGTTTTTATTATCTGTTTCTTTTTTTTTTAATTTTTCATTTTTCTTTAATTTTATTTTTTTTTTACTATTTTTTTTTAGTTTTTTTTTTTTTTTTTATTTTTCTTTATAGGAATGAGGGAAGAGGTATCGGGAAGATAGGGTCATGGGTTGTTAGCAAATTATCGCTTCGGGTGAGTGTTTCGGATGGGAAAATGGAAGTGCAGATTCGGACTCCTACCGTGAACTTTTGGGTCTAGAGTAACTCGTCCCCTTCCCAGTGTCGCAAATTCCGTAAAGAAAAAAGTGCTGACACTTCCCCCACCTCAGCAACGAATGTCTTCCAACTTTGGTTGTAGACATCGTAGAAAGTCGTTGCAAGGAGCTCATTTGAAAGTCGCTAAAATGAGGAAAAAAATGCAGTGGGATGAAGCTCAGGTCTTGGTCCACTTTTCCTGGCTTTTTAGGGAGGAAAATGGCAGGAAAACGTCAGGAGTTTGAAAAAGTCAGGTTTTTGGAGGTTTTGAGGGATGAGAAAAAGGTCGGAATTCCGTCATGAAGGAGTGTTTCGGATGGGAAAATGGAGTGCAGATTCGGACTTTTTGGACCTACATTTTTTGGGTCTAGGAACGTCTTCCCAACCTCAAATCTCGGAGAGAAAAAAGATTGTGCTGACGCCCGACTCCCCCCCTCTCAGGCAACGATCTTCCCAACTTTTTGGTTGTAGTGAAAATCGTAGGAAAGTCGTATGGCAATAAGACTGCATTTGAAAGCTAAAAAGTGAGAAAAATTGCAGTGGAAAGCTCAGTTTGGTCCACTTTTCCTGGCTTTTTGGGAGGAAAGATGGCAGGAAAACGTCAGAGTTGAAAAAGTCGGGTTTTGGAGGTTTTGGGATGAGAAAGGTCGGAATTCGTCATGAAGGGAGGTGTTCGGATGGGAAAATGGAGTGCAGATTCGCGACTTTTTGGCCATACTTTTGGGTCTAGGAACGTCTTGCCCAACTCAATCGGAGGAGAAAAAAGTGCTGACCCCCCCCCTCGGCTAACGATCTTCCAACTTTGGTTGTAGACATCGTAGAAAAGTCGTGCAATAGCTCATTGAAAGCTAAAAGTGAGAAAAATGCAGTGGAAAAAGCTCAGTTTGGTCCAGCTTTTCCTGGGCTTTAGGGAGGAAAATGGCAGCAAAACGTCATAGTTGAAAAAGATCAAGGTTTTGGAGGTTTTTGGGATGAGAAAGGTCGGAATTCGTCATGAAGGAGTGTTCGGAATGGGAAAATTGGAGTGCAAATTTCGGGACTGCTACGTGAAATTGTGGGTCTAGGAACCGTCTTCCCAACCAATCGGAGAGAAAAAGTGCTGACCCCCCCCCCACCCTCGGCAACGATCTTCCTACTTTGGTTGTAGACATCGTAAGAAAGTCGTGCAATAGCTTCATTTCGATGTATTTTTGTTCGAACCGACGTATGACGAAATTTTTGAAAATTGAGAAAAATACATTTTAATGAACTTCCCGCTAATGTCTGATTAATAGCAAATATATCTGTAAATGCATTATTTATAATTGCAAATTATATTTTCATTAAGTCCACAAAATGAACGTTATGTCAAAATTTTGCCAATGGTTGTGTTTGTGTCAGAACCGACGTATCAGTTCGAATTTTCAATACATTATGTGTTTTTATGTTATTTCATGGCTCTGTATTGACGTTTATAGCAATGTCTGCCGGCCAAGTACACGAAATGATGCAGGATTGTAAGGTGAGATATCTATGCAAGGTGACAGTAAGACAAGTGACTCATTGACTGAAGAAGAATATCGAAAACAGACTGACTCCATTTATAGCAAATGTCTGCCGGCCAAGTACACGATTGAATGCTTCGTAAGGTGAGATATCTATGCTAAGTAACAATAAGACCAAGTGACTCATTGGACTGAAGAAGAATATCGAAAACAGTGACTGACTTCATTTTAGAACTTGATATCTGCATTAACATGACGTCGAGAATGCAGCTGAAAAAGGCCGAGAGGATAGCTGAAATGATAACGAATGATGGACGATAACTCCGATAGTGATAATAGTGATTCAAATGATTTCTTCTATCTTAAATCAAACGCAGAATCATTTATCATTGAGGGCCCTACACCTGAAGATAGCAATGACAACACATGTAAAGAAACGAAAATCAAAGTAGAAGAGCGGAAACAATAGCAAAGAATGTGAAATACTCCCTCTTCACCGAGATCCATCCAATTGCAATCAATTAGTACTTCTCAAAAGACCAATCTCGGGACGAATTTTTATTAAAGTTGCGAGCTTCCGAGCGCTTCGACTCGTCTTCAGGCAGGCAGAGGTAAAAGTGAAATCAGAGGGCAGCGCCATTCAATCACATTGGCCAAGAGTAAAATTCACTTCGACTACATGATATAATAGATTGACACAAAAGACATTACTCAAGTTGCTCTATACAAAAATTCTATGTTATACATACTACTATCAAACTGAATAGTAGCATTAGAATTAAGTGAGAAATGAGAAAAAGTTACGGAAGCAAGAAAGTTTAATACTGATGAAGTAGTCCACTGTAGGATAGACTTCCATCTTTGATCCACCAAATATCCCTTATCACGATTGAATGCTTCATTGGTCATAATGTGCAGGCCTTCTTTGATGATTCTCCTCTTCCAGTTTTGTCTCGACATCAATAACTCGGAAGCTTTGAAAGTTTGGCCTGTGATTCGCTGTATGGACAATGCTCACTGATTGCCGACCTGAGCGAATATCCCTGACGTACCACTTCATGTCCTTCTTTCTATCCTTGGCTCTTCTTCCTGTCTGTCCGATGTACACCTTCTCACAGTCCGCACACTCCTGCTTATACACCAAACCACCTCGATCCAAGCCATCAATCTTGTCCAGCTTCTTCCTGCTGATCATGTCTCCCAAGCTCCTTCCTTTCGAGTATCGCACTCTGAGATCCAGTCTCCTACCCAGCGCATTCAATTTTCTCCATGAATTCTGGAACATATGGTATTCTCAAGATCGGTCGCTTGTTCCTCTATCTCTTCAACGTTGGGTTTGACTGAATTTACAGCTGCCTCTTGACCTGTCTTCTAGGATATCCATTCTTGACCAAAGGTATCATACAGCTTCTTCTTTTCTGCTTGCAAATCCTCTTCTCGACTACACACCCTTTCCGCTCGCTTCCTGAGCGCACGACACCACTCCCCACTTTTACTTGCTTGCAATGTGAGGATTCGAAAAGCAAGAAATGATGGATTCGAATACGTTTCAACTGCAAGTGGGTAATATCAAACCTGTTCGACGTGTTCTGGGAGCACCTTGTGATTCTTCTTCAAGATGTGTTATTAGAAACTTTATAATGCAAAAACATTTCCGACGAGCAAAGGACTAATCGTTGTTAAATTGCTACTAATAATACGATCTCCGTCTTTGGATGAGAAAAGAAAGTATTTACAACCGCACATCTTGCTGGAGATGCCTTCGAGGGTATGTGAAAGGTAGGAGAACGAGAACATTTACATATTTCTTGACGATCGACGGGGAAAGAATGGGGCAAGGTACTGCAAAATTATGTTCTCTCCACACTCGGAATTACGGAAAGACAAGTCAGGACAATGTTAGATAAAACTGACAATAACGGTTGGTCTTACAACCTGAGTTAAGAGGTGGACCGAAAAGGGGTTAGCGACAAAGTTCCTGATAAGCAATTGACTGAAGCAATTGAAAATCAATATAAATTTATTTCCAAAAGTGGAATCGCAATTACCTGCCGGCGGGATACGTCCAGTACTGTTTCTCTCCGAGTAGTGTTTATCAGTCTCTTTTTTACCATTATGTACCGAAATGTACATGAAATCTAATGATAAAATTGACTGTTCGTTACAGCAAGTACTACTCGGTGTTCAAAAGCCTAAACTTACGTTTCCACAAAAACCGACGAAAAGACTTGGTGTAAAATCTGTGTAACTTTTCCATCAAAGCAGCGATGAAGAGAAATATCGTACTTCAAGCAATGTATGATTCGCATATAAAAGAAAAAGGAGAAACAAGAAGAGACACGACTTGAAAGTAAGTCAAAAGCGTCCACTGTCGATACTCCATGTGGCAGCATGCTTTGATCTTGAAGCAAGTTATCTACCTGCCGAAGAGTAGCAGATCAGACATTTTCTATAAAAGGACGCCTATCAAACTTTATACTTCACACATATTTAATTTGAAGGGACTATCAGTTGACTGTTTTTGTGTGGCATGAAGGCAATTGCAGGAAGGGGTCGCCAATGAAATTGCCCCTTGTATATATCAAATTTCTAGTTGAGCAAGATAACAAAGGAATTGAAAAAAAAACTATTGATCTCTATTGTGGATGGGTTTTTGTGCCGGTCAAAAACAAAAAATCTATATTACCTGCAATGTTCCATCAATGCCCTTTGTGAATCAAAGAACATCAAAGAAATAAGATTGATAATTCTTGTTTCCAAACCACGGACACAATTGAAAATGAACTCAGTACAAACACGCTTGTAATCGAAAAGGGCACTGAAGAAAAACACAGAAATTGTTTGTCCCATCACAACTTGGAGTAAATTATCAGTGAGGCCAGAAAAGCAGGCAAAAGTAACGCTGTTCACGAAAGTCTGTACGTGCAGATATCTAGGACTGGAAACGAGCGCGGTCGCAACAAATAGGCTTTTCTTAGGAAAAGAACCTTCCTAATCCCGCCCGTAAAGGCATATTTCTGCCATCAATTCGAGGGACAAAGATGGCAACAGATGCATTTCGTGTAACGTAAGATAGTTGATGCGTACGGTCGGGGTTAAATTCGGGGTGTGAAAGGGGAGTATGTGAGGTCGGAGAGAGACTTGACTCTGATCTGAATCACCGCGTGAATCCAGGAGTAGTGCACCCTACGCTAGCTGTTTTTTCCTGTTGATTACAGAGATCGAACTTCAAAGCCAAGGCATCTGGAGACAAGATATTTGACGAGCGATGCGCTTTCTCCAGAGAGATCCGGCCGAGGCAGAAGACGACAAATTACTCCCTCAAGCATACCCCACAGTCTGCATACAACGGCCCATTAAATAATAAGCTCTAGCAAGTACGCTATGTGTTTTGACCAGTAATCTCTGTGTGTGGGACTGTATGCCCGTATGTCAGGGCCTTCATGACTATCAAAAGAATTTTTTCTCGGTCTTCGCCACCTAATGCAGGCAGTTTTCTTTGTGTAGTTAAATAAATATCAAGTGGAATTTGAAACATGCGTTGTTTTATATTTTAATTTGTATGAATGGTTACAGCATAGATGATATCAAATAGTTGAGCAAGAGTAGGTCCAATAATAATTCTTTTATTCTGGTTTCATTATCGTACATACTTTAAAATATTGGGGATACTAAGGTAGCGCCGTACAAATTCTGTTACAGGCACGCGAATGCTGATGATAACCTGGGGCTATTCGACAATGTAACGTCATGCCAAAAACTATTGTCATCTCAATTAATAAATATCTCAACTATCTTGATATATTATTTGCAGTTGTAAATACCACATGTAGCGGGCGTTAGGCCTTACAGAAAAATACTAAAGTAATCCCTCAGTAGGCCTACATGTATCTTTGTTGTACATGTACGCACGCACTGTTACACATACAATATCTGTACCATGTTATCACGATAACTTTGTAGGGTAAGAAAATAAAGTTTCTGTTAAGTGACATCAGGTTATTAATATTTAGTTGCGTGCTGATCTAAGGCAAGACATAGATCAACTGACTAGTTTACTGATCTAAGAGGTTCAGTGTAAAAGCATTGACGGCCCATTCCTACTACTATTTTGCGTCTTTTCCCCCACTTAAGAAGTAGGTGCTTTTCACACTATTCGGGTTTCTTTGCTTCAACAATGTCGCATACTCAAATATCTAAGCTACTTCAACAGCAGGATTGTAAGATTGATTCAGTAAAAAAGACATATATTTTATGTCATTGCTTTCTTTTTTACGCCAGCTGTTAATTGCACTCAGATAATCAGTAAATTATCAACTGAAATAAATCCACTCTAGATATCAAAAGGTATGTCTGCGCTGATATTCATTAACAATAAAAACTATACATAACCTGTTATTCCATATGTAATTACACTTTCAGCAAATTCTCTAAACATTTAGTTAGGGAATCAAGTAGTAAATGACGTATTCAGAAAAAAAAATTCACTCCAAAAATTTTCGCGTCAAACTGACGTATCACTAATCAGACTAATTAACCGTTAGAGGTAATTAGTTGAAAATAAGTAAATCCAAGCATTGAAGATATTATTTGATGACATATCTGAATAATATGGAAAAAAGTTTTTGAATGGTCAATCCTTATTTTAATTGATGATAAATTCATTTTGAAGTTTGATCAGATTCGTTTATTTTGTCGCTATTGCAGCAAATGACAAAAAATCAATTATACGTCAGTTTGACAAAAAATGCATCTGATTTGATAGCTAAAAAGTGAGAAAAAAATGCAGTTGGAAAGCTCAGTGTTGGACTAATTTTTCTGGCTTTAGGGAAGAAAAATGGCAGGAAAAACGTCAGAGTTGGAACAAAAAGGCGAAGTGTTGGATGTTTTGGGATGAGAAAGGTCGGAATTCGTCATGAATGAGTTTTCGTATAGGGAAAATGTAAGAGTGCCAATTCGGACTCTACGTGAAATTTTGGGTTAGGAAGGATGTTTCCAGCGACATCGGAGAGAAAAAGATTTTGAGGACGTCCCCCCCCCCTCCTGCCAAATTCCAACTTTGGTTGTAGACATCGTAAGAAAAGTCGTGCTATAGCTCATTTGAAAACCTTGGAGTGAGACAAATTCAGTGGAAAACATGGCTTTGTATCGTATCTGCCTCCGTTTTTGAGGTGAGACGTTATTGAAAATTTTTGGGACATTGACGAAAAAAACGACAGGAGTTAGAAATGTTTAAGAAAATCGCTCTAGTGGGTGTGAAAGCAAGCCTTCGGACGGAAAAACAGAGACCAGATTTTGGCATCAGCGTGTAATGTTACACCTGAATGTCCTTCATCGCTATGTCTCCGAAGTGAAAGGAAGAAAGGATTGACAGAAGCAGTAAAGTTTTACGAATTGATATTTTTGTTCACTACGATTGTTCATCGACAAAGTCTTCGTGGTGTGATTAGGGACCTACATCCATCTCCCTTTCATCATGAAAGGCAGACTTAGAATTTTGATATCGCTAAAGGTTACTTCGTTTCCCCAACAAACTCATGGGACATTTTGATGACATGGAAAGATGTTGAAAGGACGATTTTAGTGTTGCCAGAGATTGAATTTGAGAAAGTGACAGATGTATGAACATGCAGGGTGAACGTTTGTCGTGTTTCATTTTGCGTCCTATTCTGCAGAGAAGATACATGATCCCAAAAGAATTTCTATCCAGCGACACATGGCGAAAAATTGCATCTCGACTAGATTCCATTTCATGAATCATGGATCCAACTTGCTCTTGTGTCGCATATAAACACCATTCATATTCAACTCAATGTGCTAAACTAGATTTTGACTATCAAGATTTGGGACTCTAAGTCATTCATGAGTCAGTCGTCCGCCGTGCCTCCTTTTTCCCTGCCGCACGAAGTCAGGGGAGAAACGGAGGTCTTGATTTCGGCTCACATAGTGTCAAATGTGGATTCGCGGGAGACTATAAAAGCCAGACGTTCTCCTCAATTTTCTCTTCATTTTCATTCTTTGACTTGGAAACGGTGTGTGTGACTTGCTGAAGCCATTCTCCCCTCTCAACTTTGTCTGATCAATCTGTTTGCAAAATTTACAAGTGAGGTTGTCAGACTGTCTGGCTAAATAAACCTTAACAGCATTTTAGAAGAAGAGACGCAGGAGAATGTGTGGCGATGATTGCTACAAGTTATTTTGTTTTAAACCATTGCCACCACGCCTCCACCACCTAGCGCTTTACTTTTAAGTAGTTTATGGAATTGAAAGACGCAAGTGTCGGGTCCTAAGAGCAAAGACATTTCATTTACTGTGACGCGATGACGAAAAGACTTAGACTTTGGTGATAAGCTGTTAAATCCTGTGAACGCTCCAAATCAATCAGGTGCTATCTTAAGGAACACATACCTCATTGAACTCACTGCTCCTAAGTAACCCCAATTTTCTTTTCTCTGATGATCATGGAATCGATACTTAGTCGGTTTCTTTCGGTTACAGATGCCCCATGGACATGAAATCCCTTACTCCAAACTGTGCTGCATCACTGAATCCTCAACATATCGGGGCTGTGGAATCCGAAAAATCTGAAAAGCGTTAATGTGCTACGGCTTATCCTACCTACAAACGACAAGTGCGCTAAACGGTGTTCGACTCTATCTCGCCAAACGCGGTGGCATTATACTTACCAAAGTGGATACGCAAGTAAATCGTTGCGGTCAAACCTGTGTATTCTATCGAGCTGAATTGGTTGCGTCAGCAGCTTGACAGATTTTAGAAGACGTTGTGAGGCAAAAGGCTCTTATTACTACATGAACTATTACATTTGTGGCCAGGAAAGAAGAAGAAAAAGAAAAAGAAAAGAAGAGGAAAGAGAAAAGAAAGAAGAAAAGAAAGAAAGAGAAGAGAGAACGAAGAAGAGAAGAAGAAGCATAAAAGATATGGAAAAAAATGAAAAGGTAGCTTAAAAAAAAAAAAGAATCCGAGATGAGAAAAATAGCAAAGAAAAGAGAAAAAAGGAAAAAAAAAAGGAGAAAGTAGAAAAACCTTAAAAGATTTATGATTTGTGAGGAAGATCAAAAAAAAAAAATAAGAAAAAACAAAATAAAAAAAAAAAACATAAGAATTAAAAAAGATATCCCTAAAACAGATAAAAATAAAGTGAAAGAAATGAATAAGGTATGAAAGATAAGAAATAGAAAAGTAAAAGAGAATAAGAGAAAAAAAAAAAGCAAAGAAATAAAAAAAGAAAAAAAAGAGACAAAAAAAGAAAAAATGAAAAGAAAGAAAAAAGAAGAAAGAAAGAGAAAAAAAGAAAGAAAAAAGATATTAGAGAAAAAAGAAAGAAAAAGAAAAATAAAAAGATAAAAAAGAAAAAAAAAACGAAAAAAGATAAGAAAAAACGAAAGAAAGAAGAAAAGAAAAAAAAGAAAAAAGAAAAGAAGAAAAGAAAGAAAAAGTAAAGAAAGAAAAAAGAAAGAAGAAAGAAAGAAAAAGAAGAAGAAAAATAAGAAAAAGAAAGAAAAGAAAAAAAAAAAAAGAAAAAGAAATAAGAAGGAAAGAAAGAAAATAAAAAGAAAAAAGAAAGAAAAAGAAAAAAGAAGAAAAAGAAAAAGAAAATAAGAAAGAAGAAAAAGAAAAAGAAAAAAAAAAAAAAGAAGATAAAAAGAAAGAAAGAAAAAAGAGAAAAAAAAAGAAAAAGAAAAAGAAAAAAAAAGAAAAGAAGAAGAAAGAAAAGAAAAGAAGAAAAAGAAAGAAAAAAAAAAAAAGAAAAAAAAAGAAAAAAAGAAAAAGATAAAAAGAAAAAAAGAATGTCAAGAGAAAAAAGAAAAAAGAAAAAGAAAAAAAAATAAAAAAAAAAGAAAAAAAAAGTTGAAAAGAAAAAAAAAAAAAATAAAGAAAGAAGAAAAAAAAAAAGAAAAAAAGAAAAAAAGAAGAAAAAAAGAAAAGAAAAGAAAAGAAAAAGAAAAAAAGAAAAAAAGAAACAAAAAAGAAAGAAAAAAAGTCAAAAAAGGGAAAAGAACGAAAAAAAAGAAAAAAGAAAAAAGAAAGAAAGAAAAAGAAAGAAAAAAGAAGAATAAAGAAAGAAAAGAAAAAGAAAAAAAGAAAAAGAGAAAAAAAGAGAAAGAAAAAAAAAGACACAAAGAAGAAAAAAAAAAAGAAGAAAAGAAAAAGAAGAAAAAGAAGAAAAAAGAAAAAAAGAAAAAAAAAAAAGATTAAGAAAAAACAAGAAAATAAAAAAAAGAAAAAAAATGGATTAAAGAAAAAAAAAAAGAAAAAGAAAAAAAAGAAAAAAAAAAAGAGAAAAAAAAAGAAAAAAGAAAAGAGAAATAAAAAAGAAAAAAGAAAAAAAAGAGAAAAAAAAAAGAAAAAAAAAAAAAAAAGAAAAAAAAGAAAAAAGATAAAAAAGAAAAAAAAAAAAGAAGAAAAAGAAGAAAAAAAAGAAAAAAAAAAAAAGAAAAAAAGAGAAAAAAAAAAAGAAAAAAAGAAAAAAAAAAAAAAAAGAAAATAAGAAAAAAAAGAAAGAAAAAAAAAAGAAAAGAAAAAAAAAAAAAAAGAAAAAAAGATAATGAAAAAAAAATAAATAAAAAAAGAAAGAAAAGAAAAAAAAACAAAGAAAAGGAAAAAAAAAATAAAAAACAAAAAAAATAAGAAAAAAAAGAAAATTAAAAAAAAAAAAAGAAAAGAAATGAAAAGGATAAAAAAAAAAAAAAAGAAAAAGAAAAAAGAAAAAAAAAAAAAAGAAAAAAGAAAAACGGGGAAAAGAAAGTCGTATTAAAAAATAAAAAGAAAATGAGTAAAGAAAAACACCGAAGAAAGATCATAGATACTCTAAAAATAAAGAAAAAGAAGTAACAATACAAAAAGTATGAAAAAATAACGTATTATAAATTATAAATACATAAAAAAAAAGATACAAAAAAGAAATAAAAATGTCAGAAGAAAAAGTTCCTGTGTAAAAAAATAAAAAGAAAAACAGTTAAAATTTAGAACAGAAATAAAGAAAGGTACGAAAAATATACGAAAAAAAAGTAAAAGAAAGACTAAAAAAAGTAAAACGAAGGTTAAAAGACAAAAATAAAAAGAAAAAATGAAAAAAATGATTAAAAGAAAAAGAGAAAAGTAAAAAACCGAAAAAAAAGCTAACGAAAGTGAAAAGAATAAGATATCAAGTAGAAAAAAAGAAAAAAAAATAAAAGAAAAAAAAAGAGAAGTAAGAAATAAAAAGAAGAAGAAAAAGAAGAAAAAAGACAGCAAGGAAAATAAGAAAAAGAAAAGAAAAGACCCATATAATGCATTATAAAATATCAAAGAAAAAAAAGAAAGAAAGATTAAGTAAAATAATAAAATGAAATTAAATTCATAGAGAAAAATTAAGAAGAAACAAAAAAAGAAATATGTAAAAGAAAATTAGAAAAGATGTAAAGAGAAAGAGAAGAGGAGGATTAATTAAAAGAGAAAGATCAAGTAATTGTATGTGTCAATATAAGAAGTAGAAAAGATAAAGAAAGATAAGAAAGCATTATAAGCACAGATCGAGAATAATATAAATGATGAGAGAAATATGAAAAGGAGAAAGTAAAAGAAAAAGAGAAAATTAAAAAGAAAGAAATAAATAATGAAGAATTAAAGAGAGAGAGATAAGAAAAATTAGATTAAATAGGAAGAACAAAAAATAAAAAAAAAGAATAAAAAAGAATAAAAACTTCTTAATTATAAACCATTGTATCGCGGCACTCGCTGCTATATTTTACAAAGCAAGTATTGCAAAGTCACTTCAGGAGTGACAGTTGAACAGTCAGTTGAAACAGAATTGTCATCGTTAGGTGCAGGCTTTTATTCCTTTCATATTGAGGTACCTGCTGTTTATGTGCGACCTCATCAATCTGACGGTAATTTGATTTCTCTCAATTTGCGCATTGCTCAAATTCATCATCAACCTGAGTTAACAGGACTTGATCACATTGAGAAAGTCATTGATTCTTGTGTCAAAGAGTGTCAAGAACCTGTCACTAAACCTAAACGTCGTCGCACATCAAAGAAAGATGGTGCTACCACCAAAGAGAAATCTTAAGTATTGTAATCAGTTAGTATGTAGTGAATGTGGAAAACGCGGCCTTGCGCGTTATGTTCAAATAAAACATTGTCATAATGTTGTATGTATCTTTTGTTATGTAAAGGACAGACATCCTTGTAAAGTTCCTGCTCAATGTATTATTTTGTAATGAAGTCTTTTTGATATTGTAGGTTGTCATCTTCATAGACAGTGAGGGAACACCCATGCAGCATGGGTCTATGTAAAAAAAATTTTTAATCCTTGTGAATGAATGATGATCATTTTATTAAGTGTATTCTGTACTTGTGAATTTTGTCTGGTGTTGAATAAACTTACAGTGGAACATGATTTTTATTTCTGTTTTACTCATACTGGAAGTCATTGAAGCAATGTGAAATCTATAGTTACAGCGTTTATGATGGCGCATCGTACCTTAAGTAACCACATGTGTCATTTGACTCTTGATAAACAATGATTCGATGGATTTTTACAAGCTTGGAAACTTACATTTGAAGTAGAGATGAATGATATGAAAGTGGCAGCAACTGAAAGTCTTCCTCTCTTCAAAAGATTAATAGAGAGTTTACAACCTGAAGATGTGAAGGGTAGACTCATTGCTTATATAGAGTTGAAAGATTTGCAAAAGCCACTTCGTTTTGAATTCTATTGCTCAGAATGGACTACTCTTAGTGACCTATCTTATGCACGACATACGGAGAAAATTATGGAGAAAATGGAAGAGACGATGGAAGGAAATGCATACGTTGTTCAATATATCATGATTCAAATGAGTGTGTTTACATCCACGACTTTGTTTGATCGTTGACACATTGTGTAGATGCAATAAAGATTTTTTTCACTGAGTATTCTGTAATGGTGTATAGAGCAACATGAGTCATTGCGCTTTGTTAGATAAATGAAAGCGTCTTTGTTCGAGAAAAGGGGCGTGTCACTCAAGTCTTTGTGAAGACTAGAACGACTTTGTAAAAGGAAAGGTTTCCATCCACGCAGTCAAAAGTTCACGTGCGATAACTCTTTGTCACATAACAAAGACAGGGAAAACGAGAAAAGGGAAACGTATGTGATTGGAGCTAGGTCTGCTTATAAAGCGGACGACTGAGATCATGGCAATCATTTCCGTCCTTGCGCTAACCATGCAGTTTCTCGAAGACATCAACTCCTCTGCTCTCGCACTGGGTACACTGAACTCCCTTACTTTAGCATCGGGTAAAAATGCTTTCAATCAAAAGATAACTCATCATGGAGAAGCCGTGACCATAAAAACTCCAAGTCATCGGATAGATTATCTAAAGGTTATGTCAACAAAGTATGGACTGGCCATGTGTGTGCCGTTAGACTATTGGACACGGTTACAATTCAATACTCTTGAAACATTACTGAAAGAAAATCTCACCATTCCCAAAGAAATTGTTCGACACAATGGGAAGCGGCCACAAGTTCCCATCATGGAAAGACGATACATGTATGTGCATATGGATAGACACTGTCTCATCATCCATGAAAAGGAGGGCAGCTAATTCGACTTACTCAATTGCAAACCACTCCCCATTTTGGGAAAATGATTCTACTCCTTCGAAATTAAAATTCAAACCATCTACATGGGTCCGCGCAGGGACGGAAGGTTGTTTACGTTGAATCCCTATCTTGTCTCCATCACCTTTAAAAATTATGTCCATGTTGATGATGATCAACTACAGTAACACTCTCCACACACTGAGAACGCACCATCGGTCTTTATGAGACCACGGCCTAACGGCCACCGTATCAAGAAAGCAAATGTACACTCACCATGCCACACATGAACATGACTCTCTCTCCTTCTTTCTTAGGCATACCCTTCCTCACTCAGGTTCACTCAGGTTGTAATCATGTGGAAATTATCAGCATGGCTCCATGTATCATGGAAAAGTCAGTGTGTTACATTTCATGATACGAAACGTCAACTTCAGATAACTCTAGAACGCTTTCATCTGCGAAGGTTGCATCGCGCTATCCTATCCAAGTCTTGTCGTGTCATTAACGTAGGAGACGGCATTGTATTTATTCGCATTCAAGAGATAATTCTACATAATGATCACTGCTACATTGTGATTCCAAAACCCTCATGGGAAAAGTATAAAAGGGAAGTTCACTCAACCCTCATGTCATTTGTGAGTCATGCTCCCCATCCGCATCATCAACGCCATGCGCGAAATGAATCTCAGAAGAGACATCGATTTAGAACAGTTGCATACCCATCTTCCCGATTCAGTCTATCATCGCAGTCGTCCACAAATGTTGGTCATTCGCATGAGCAACGGTCGAAATCTTCAAATCTTTCGCTGTGGCAAAATCCAAGTCCTAGGAAACCTTTCTCATTTCGTGATGCAGTCCATGTGTTACGAAGTCGTCAAGAAAATGCGAACACTCATGCCTCATCTCCGCCTCAGTCCCCTGACATTGAAGAATATAGTAGTGTCTGTTCAATTGAAGATGTTAGTGAATCTAGCCAACATTAAAACCAGTAAACATTGTATATTTTATGAAACTGAACTCTTTCCTGCTGCTCTGATTCGGAAGTGGCATCCTGTACATATTGCAGTGTTTCACAACGGACATTGTATCATGACTGGTTTACGTGATATCAGTAAAGTAGCTGACATTGTTAAATCTCTAATGCGTTATCTGTATGAGTCACAGTTAATAGAATCGTGTTAATCACATGATGTGTTTTGAATGAGTCATCGCAATGAACTATCGCTCACACATTTGTCAGTGAAAAGGTCATCAACAAGGTTCTTCGCTTTATGATGAGTCAGCGCTATTTATAGACATGAAAGGATGTCCACACACTTGTCGGTGAAAAAGGGTCATCGCTTCGCGTCTGTCGTGACTGGCACCATCGCTGTGTGAATGACACGGCCATACAACACGGTTGTCGGGGCGGCCGGTTGAACAAGATCTTATTAATGATTCGTGGTAATTATAGTGAATGGTGCTGCTTACCCCCTTCATGAGTCAGAGCCTTGTTTTATAGACCATGAGTCATCGCAAAGTTGCGTTTTCTGATGTTTCTCTAAGCCGTTCGAGAAATCATTGTCATGATGTTACATTCGATTTGGTCCGGGGATGTATAATCTTACATAACGTCGTTAACTTATGGTTTTTACTTTATTCTTATACTTTTACCTATTTGCAAATAGTTGAAATACTTATCGAACTGATTCATTTTATATTTCACGTACGCTTACAAAACGTTGTACAAACCAGTGAAATGATTTTACATTAATTCAAACTTAAAAATATTCAACATTATTTCGTAACTTTACAAACGTCAGGGCTCTTATCTTCTAACTTTACAACTAGTGAACGGATTCTGACTTCATTTAATTTCACCTGATCTTACATACGCGACATGGTGATACTTTTTTCTAACTTTACAAACGTGTCAACCCTTTTATTTCTCCTAACTTTGCTAAAAAA
The DNA here is from genome assembly GCA_907163375.1 of Prostheceraeus crozeri. Lineage (NCBI taxonomy): Eukaryota > Metazoa > Platyhelminthes > Polycladida > Euryleptidae > Prostheceraeus > Prostheceraeus crozeri. Next base: position 4,555 of record CAJQUW010016750.1, on the reverse strand, counting down.
CAGTGAAGTGAATTCTGACTGATCATTTTATGTAACATTTGCACTATCTTTACAGAATCAGTGATATGGTTATACTCCCTTTAACAATTCATCAACATAATGGTTCTAACTTTACAAACACTCAACTTTATTTCTAGCTTTACAAACACTAACTTGGTTATGACTTCATTTTATATTTGCTATCTTACAAACAGTGATATGTAACTTTTAAAATCATCAACTTTATTTCTTACCCTACCGTATCTTATATAAAATGATCAAAAACGTTTTGACTTTTTCTAATCTATTGAGCGAGCATATCCCACATCTTTATTAGTATTGTCCCAACAAATAAAAAACGAGACTACGTCGCTTTTGTACGTGATGCCAGATGGATATTGTTATTGAATGAATAAGTCCACAATGTTATCATCACTTGTAGTCACCCACCATAGTTAATAACTCGATTGGTAGCAGCAAAACTAAAGTTTTTATGGTCACCATCACCACGCATCCACTCGCACCCCCCAAGGATGAAAACAAAGTCCACTGATATGCAGGGTTGATAAACAAAGTCACTTCGATGTGCAGGCTTGGAGATAATACAATTCCGTCAGGAACTCTGACTACATTGTTTGATATGGTAAGTCCTATGATATGAAGTGATCAGCGAGTTGTGGAACGCATGGTGTTTACAAGGCACTCACTCACGGCGAACTTACCATATAAGGAAAACGCCTGTTCAACAGCTCATGGAGCGATAGAAGTAAATAAGCCCATAAACAGTATCAACACTGAATAGAGAGGTAAGCATTCTGATCTATCAGACATCGCCGGACGGAGGCAGGGAGGTGAAAAGTTTCTGATCTCTTGTGGTTGGCACGGTGTAGGATGAGTGTGCTGGATGGTACCGTACATTGGTAATGAGATGAGTTCGGTTTGGATCTCATTCTAGCCATCGCTGCTAGGTCCTCTTCCCAAGCCTGAGCTCGACCTCGTTTCCTAAACGTCGTCGCGTTGTTTCTGGACTTGATGCGACTACGTTTTTGATTTTTTAAACTATGGTCATTTCTACTTTTTTAATTTTAAGAAGGAATCTCAAGGCATCTTGATTTTAGCCCCTTATGCTGTTCATTTTTCTAACGCTTGACTTCGAGATGCCTTTCGCCCGTTTTATAGAAAGCTTGGGTTTTTTAGCTTCATGGAGTACATCTTGGGGCGAGCAAGATCATCTCCTCTATATGTTATTTTGGGGCCCGGTGCACACTCATCCTTGAAACAGCCAAGCTTAGCTTTATTTGAGGTAGAGTAAAGGGATGGTCAGTGGGATGTTGGAACTATAAATCTTGGGTGTAAATATTTTAAAATGTCTTCTGCTTGATGGCTCGTGGTTGTCAAAGCTAGAAGAGCTGTTGTATCATTCCTACTAATTCACAGTTGGAGAAGTGGACAATGTCTTGAATGTGTGGTAAATAACTTGTACATTTCTAACTTGGGTGATCTAAGACAGCTTGACCGACTAAAATGGCTTACAAAGTTTTGCTTTCGATTTTAAATTTTAAACAGTGATGTTGCGGAAATGACATCATGCTGGCAAAACAACGGGAGCGACATAATTGCTACTTGTTTCGGATCTGTTGCGATGCGATAGTCCATGCGCTTTCTTACATCCTCCATGCTTTTACCAATAGGGCATTATTCTTAAATTTAAAAGAAGTCCTTGTAGATTGGATTCTTGGATTCAGCCCGGTTCTGACTATTAAATTCTATATGCGGTTTAGAAGGCTTCTGCCTAAGTTGGATAGGCAATGTACTTGTCAAGTTGCATCCCCATACTAGATAGAATTTGAGGATAGAATAGTGCCGATGTTTTGCTGCTTGTTCAACTTGGGGAGCAACAACTTTCCTAGTGGCTGTATATTTTTAAGTCATTTTTCCGTAATATTTCTTTATTGTGTTCTGTCCATAAGGCGATGAGAAATATCTGGAATGACTATGCCAGATTCGGGTGCGAAGAGGAAATTCAACGGTCTATTCTTAATACAGTTCTTGAGAGATTAAGGTTCGACTTCAACATAAAGTTACCTATGTCGGCCTCATCTCCAGTGCCAATAATGTGTGATGGATTGGAGAAGTGTTAATGTCATGGGGCTCTCCATGGAAGTCAGGATTGTGGCACTGGGAGCTGAGGCTGACATAGGTTATTTATTTGAAGTCGTCCTCATTATTAATGTAATTGACCGTTGATTTTCTCTCGCACCCTGAATCTGGCTTGTCAGTCAGATTGGTTCTCTTCTTTATGGAAGTACACAATAAGAATATGAGGTGGAAATGACTTAAAATATATAAGGCCTTAGGAAGTTGTTGCTACCCAATGAACAAGCAGAATACATCGTGCAACTATTCTAACCTCAAATGTCTATCTTAGTTTGGGGATGATGCAACTTGACAAAGTCATTGCGCTTCCACTTAGGCAGGAAGCCTTTCTTAAAACCGCATATAGAATTTTGATAGTAAGAAAAGGGCTGAATACCAAGAATCCTTCGAAAAGGAACTTCTTTAAAATTTAAGGAATAATGCCTCTTGGTAAAAGATGGAGGATGTAAGAAAGCGCATGGATATCGCATCGCAACTGATCCGGAAAACAAGTATCAAGTTATGTCGCTCGCCGTTGTTTTGCCAACCCTGATTCATTTCGCAGACATCATTGGTTTTAAATGTTTTAGAAATCTAAAGCAGAACTTTGGTAAGCCCATTTATGTCGGTCAAGCTGTCTTAGATCACTCCAAGTTAGAAATGATACAAGGATTTTACCACCTTTTAAGAATGTCAGTCTCCAAGTTTGTGGAATTCGTAGGAGCGTGATACAGAATCTTCTTCTAGCTTTGACAACCACCGACCAAGTCATGCAGGGAAGACATTTAAAATATTTAGCACCAAGTTTGAAGTTTCAACTATCCCATGACCTCCGCTTTACTCTACTCAAATAAAGCGAAGCTTGGCTGCTTCAAGGATGAGTGTGCCGGCAAACAGATAGAGGAGATGATCTTGCTTCGCCCCAAGATGTACTCCATGAAGCTAAAATCCTCAGAGCTTTCTATAAAACGGGCGAAAGGCATCTCGAAGTCAATCGTTAGAAAAATGACACATAGGGGCTATCAAGATGCCTTAGATTCTCTTAAAATTAAAAAAGTAGAAATGACCATTTTAAAATCACAGTCGCATCAAGTCAGAACAACGACGTTTAGGAAACGAGGTCTCTCAGCTTGGGAAGACAAGCGAAGCTGGATGAGTCCTAATCACTCATTACCGTACGGCCATCCAGACACTCATCTACCTCCACCCAAGAGACAGAAACTTTCTCCTCCTCCGTCCGGCGATGTCTGATGATGAATGCTTCCTCTCTATTGTGGTTGATGTTTTGCTTTTTCGCTCCATGGCGTTTTCTATGGGGTGTTGTGAGTGAGTGCCTTGTAACATGCGTCCAACTCCTGATCACTTCATATCATAACTTACATATCAACTGGTTTTTCCTGACGTTGTTTTCTCCCTGCACATGAGTGACTTTGTTTTCTCCCTGCATATCAGTGACTTTGTTTTCTCCGGTGACGTGAGTCATAAAAACTTTGTTTTCTGCTACCATCAGTATTAACTATGTGTGACTGTGATGAAATGTCTTTCATTCAATAACATATCATGTACAGACTGTCTCGTTTTTATTTTGACATAAAGATGGGATTCTCGCTCAATAGATAGAAGTAAAAGTTTTGATCATTTTATAAGATGGGTAGGGTTAGAAATAAAGTTGATGATTGTAAAGTTACATATCACTGTTTGTAAGATAGGCGAAATATAAAATGAAGTCATAACCAAGTTAGTGTTTGTAAAGCTAGAAATAAAGTTGATGTTTGTAAAGTTAGAAATTAAGTTGATGATTGTAAAGTTATAACCATATCACTGTTTGTAAGATAGGTGAAATGTAAATGAAGTCAGAATCACTTCACTGTTTGCAAAGTTAGAAATAAAGTTGACGTTTGTAAAGTTAGAAATAAAGTTATCACCATGTCGCTGTTTGTAAGATAGGTGAAATGTAAATGAAGTCAGAATCCGTTCACTGTTTGTAAAGTTAGAAATAAAGTTGACGTTTGTAAAGTTAGAAATAATGTTGATGATTTTTAAGTTTGAATTAATGTTAAAATCATTTCACTGTTTGTACAGTTTGTAAGATAAGTGAAATATAAAATGAAGTCATAAGTATTTCACTATTTGCAAGATAGGTAAAGTATAAAATAAAGTCAAAACCATGTTAGAGTTTGTAAGTTAACACCCTCACCAACGCATGTAACATCATGACAATTTCTTCGGCTTAGGAAACATCAACCACTTTGCTGACTCATGTCTATAAATAGCTCTGACTCATGAAGGGGTAAAGCGCCAGTCATACGAATCTAATCAGTCTTGTTCAACTTTTTCACCGACACGTGTGTGGGCGTGTCATTCAACATCGATGGCGCCTCACGTCAGACAGCATGACCTTTTCACCGACAAGTGTGTGGACATCCTTTCATGTCTATAA
>CAJQUW010016749.1:0-32308 GCA_907163375.1 Prostheceraeus crozeri | reverse complement strand
TAGAACCTTCAGTTCGTTTATTATGAATATGATTATGGTCATTGTTAATAGTATAAGGTGTAGTCCACATATAAATTTTCTCTTGTTGAGCTAAACCATTTATATAAGATTTTAACAAATTAATATTTAAGTTTGAATATAATCCTATATAAGTATCATCATCATATCTTTGCGGCATTTCTAATGTTTCTTGTTTATAAATTGTGTCTCTATAATAAACTTGACATAATAATTCTTCATTATGTTTTTTACTCTCGATATGAATATTATATTGGTTTTGTTCATCAACAAATAATCTAATTTTTTCCTTGGAAAACGATTTTAATTTTTTAACTAATTCTTTGATATTGATATAATTAATAATTTTATTTTCTATCCACTCAGTATTACTAATCGGTAAAACTGCTCTAATAAATCCATAAACATTATTATGACCTATTATAACCATATTTTCTTTATTTAATTCCACATAAGCTACATCATTATATTTACTAACAATATCCATAAATTTAATAAATGGATCCCCCGGAAATAAACAATAATTAGTTTCTATAGAAGGTAAACCTTTAGTCTGTTCTCTAAATGTTTTGATAATAATAATAATAATACTATTACAAATCCATGTATAGATGTTAATATTTTATTTCAATTACAAGCCGAAATATTTAGAGAACAGACTAAAGGTTTACCTTCTATAGAAACTAATTATTGTTTATTTCCGGGGGATCCATTTATTAAATTTATGGATATTGTTAGTAAATATAATGATGTAGCTTATGTGGAATTAAATAAAGAAAATATGGTTATAATAGGTCATAATAATGTTTATGGATTTATTAGAGCAGTTTTACCGATTAGTAATACTGAGTGGATAGAAAATAAAATTATTAATTATATCAATATCAAAGAATTAGTTAAAAAATTAAAATCGTTTTCCAAGGAAAAAATTAGATTATTTGTTGATGAACAAAACCAATATAATATTCATATCGAGAGTAAAAAACATAATGAAGAATTATTATGTCAAGTTTATTATAGAGACACAATTTATAAACAAGAAACATTAGAAATGCCGCAAAGATATGATGATGATACTTATATAGGATTATATTCAAACTTAAATATTAATTTGTTAAAATCTTATATAAATGGTTTAGCTCAACAAGAGAAAATTTATATGTGGACTACACCTTATACTATTAACAATGACCATAATCATATTCATAATAAACGAACTGAAGGTTCTAGGGCTTTGCCCGATCTTAAAGAATCTTATGATAATAATGATGATTCTGTAACATCTGAAAAAGGTGTAAATGGTAAAAAAGATTATAAAAATATTAGTAATTATAAAAATTTATCTAAATTTCATTTTCTTACAATTGAAAATAATAATGATGGTATAGTTGAAGATACTGTTAGACAACTATGTGTCGGGTCTACAAAATTTAAATTAGGATTTACATCTAATCAATTTAAAATTTTATCATCTTTAACAAAAACTAAAAGTGATTCAGATTATGGTGGTGTTATTAAATTTTCCAAAAGAGATCAAAGACCAATATTTTTCTCTATTATATTATTATCAGATAAAAGATGTAATTTAGAGTTAGATATTCCAATAAGAGAATGGTATCCTATCATGGAAGGGCATCCTATACCAAAAAGTGTAATTTATGATGATGAAGAAACAATTTATGATGATGATGAAGAAACAATTTATGATGATGATGATGATGATGAATCAATAGTTAGTGAAAAAAAATTTAAATTATCTTTTGATAAAACATTATATGATGAAACTTAATAAGATAAAACTTAATAGAAAATACCAAAATATTCGATAAATATATTTTCATATGTAATAAAATTTTTAGATGTAATAAGTTTTTAGATGTAATAAGTTTTTAGATGTCATAAGTTTATAGATGTAATAAATTTTTTAGATGGAATAAGTTTTTAGATGTTATAAATTTTTTAGATGTTATAAATTTTTTAGATGTTATAAATTTTTTAGATGTTATAAAAAAATTATTATTCCCACGTGTCATCATCATCACTTAAATTACTCTCACAGATGATTGTTTGAAATATTTCAGCTTGAATATCTTCTCCGTTATAAGGTAACATAATTTCATTTTCATCAGGTGCTTGACGTTTAAGAATATTTATTTGACCAGAAAATTTTTTTTCTTCAGTATTATTATTTTTATCAGGAATACTAATTCCAGTTTCTAAAGATCTTTTCCATGGTTTATTAACTGTAGTCGATAATGTTTTCCCCGAATATAATTTTAGAAAATCTTCTACTTTTACTTTGTTTTGTGAATAACCTTTGAATGTTTTCTTTTCACTAAGTCTCCCTTGCTCATCTACAGTAATACAGTATTTTACTTTAGGTGCAATAAACATTGCAAAAATAATTCCACCATTTCCATAATCATTTTTTCCTTGACACAATTCCCCACCAACATATCCAGCAGCATCTAATTTATTAAAGAGCTCATTGGAAATATATATTGAATCAGTATCTGTATAATAAATGTATTTTTCTTTGAAACCATTAATTTCTAAAATAAAGTTATTCATGATTCTTCTAGAGTGAGAAAGAATGAAAGAACCTAAGTGTGATGGCATGAATGACGTCTTCCCATCTTTTACAATATTAGTTTTGAGAAATTCATCATCTTCCATTTCTACTTTCGCTAAATATTGTTCATCATTTAATTTTTCATAATCTTTTACTTCTTGAGTGAAATTTTTTCTCAATGTATTCTCATTCCATAAATGATATTTAGTGGTTATATCTTTTTGCACAGTTTTGCCATATAGCGAATTCATCAATAATTTAATTAACTCATCACCTACAGTATTTCCTTCTGTTTTATATCTTTTTCTCAAATTAAAAAGTTTTTCAATATAATTTCGAAATGGTGAAACTTGATAATTTTTTTCATAAATTATACCATCAGTAATATGTAAGATTTTCCCCCCACATCTAACAATTTCTTGTATGTCAACAGAAGTTAATACATCATAACATATACCATTTCTAAACCTGATTACTTTTACATGAGAATTATTATTTTGATTTTTAACTTTATCTTTAATAGGAACTGGTTGGAAAAACATATCATTCGGATATTGAAACACAACAGAGAATATTCCAGTTTTAGGTCTAAATGTTTGAGTATTAAATTTATATACTATTTCCCGCTCTTCTTCTTGACGAAATTTTCTAGCTGATTCAGCTTTAGGGTATTCTGAATTTTCATCATACATAGCTGATGGATATAAAGATGTTGCATCAAAAGCCATTAGAAATTCATTTTTTTGTTCAAGTAGTTGATTTGAAATTTTCTTACAAATTTCAGTTTTATCTCCTAAATCTCGATACTGTTTCATTAAATCTATTAAATTATTTCCCGGGGACAAAGTCCCACCAGCGTAGCGACCAAGGGACAAAGTCCCCCCAGCGCAGCGACCAAGGGACAAAGTCCCCCCAGCGCAGCGACCAGGTAAATACTGTTTTAATATTGGTAACAAGATGCTACAAAATGGCGATATGTATTTTCTTATATTTGCTGAAACTCTTCCACCTTTAACAGATTTTCTAATATAATTTCTAGCCCATAAATCTATATGAGAATGAATATTTATATTGTCATTTTGTACGCTTTTCATCCAACCGTTAAATGTTAAAGCAGAGGATGTCAAATTAGTAGTTATATCTTCACCAACTAAATCTCGCATAACATTATTATATTTGTAGATACAAAAAGCTAAAGAAAGAATATCGTTAACTAAATATGGTCTCCATTCATTTTCTTTTTCTTTATAATTTTCATGTGTTATGTCTCCAATTTCATAATTTAATTTACACACATTCGTAGGAATTTTAAAATTCTCACACCATTTAGAAAGACTTGTTTTTACATGTTGATAACTACATTTCATTATAATAGTTTGAAGTGCTAATTTACCTGAAGGTGAATCTTTTTTCATATTGTTTTTAAATCTAAAAGATTTTTGAATGTATCTACTAACACATTCAGTTGTATAAGGATTTTGTAATGAAGCAGTCAATATTCCTCTTGAAGTTTTAAGAGGCGGTTTAGATAATTTAAAATTAGCTTTTATCGGAAAATAGGAATCAAAACCTGATGAATTGTGTGCTATTAAAGTTACTCTAGAATAATTAAATTTTCCAAGAGTTTTAAAAAATTGATGGATCGGACATACGTCCTCTGGGTTTCCCCCGATCGAACATTCATCATCCTCAGTTCTCGTAAATATTTTCACACAATTTTGAAGTTTATTAAATTCTAATTCAGTTAAATTATTATACTCATTAATCTGTTTTTTAAGTTTTTTAATTTCATCTTCATCTTTTGATCGTTTAATTTTAATCATATCACTTAGCAAACGTGTTTCTAATTCTTTCAATCTTTGTTTCGGTAAACAACATATAAATTTATTAAAATTAATAGCTCCTACAGCGTAAGGAATAGGATGAGCTGTTGAACAGTTAGGATCGGGAAAAGTTTCGAGATCCCAAATATATGTTGAACCATAGTCAATTTTTTTCTTTGTTATGATTTTATATGGACGCGTTGTTAGATTTTCATCAGTAACTGTTTTATATATGGGTTTGAAATTATTTTCAATTTCTCTAATAGCTTTTAATTTATGAGATTTATTAATTAAACAATAGTGACCAATTGTTGAACCTGCGTGAAAATAATTGTAATAAACATAATTATGAAACGTTTCAATTCCTCTAGGATTTAAATGACGATTGGCAGGACTATAATATTGAACACATTCTCCAAAACATTTATTGAATTGAGAAAATTTGCAGTTTGACATTACTCCTGTTCTAGATGTGGCTTTCTCTTTATATAAAAAATTATTAAACATTTCTTTCATCATTTCTCCTTGTTGTTCATTAAAACCTCGTAAAATATTATAACATTTAATAAAACAAAAATCTTCAGAAGGAATATAACAATATTCACCGAAATATTCTTTGATTCTATATTTCATATTAATCCCTGCCCCTCTATGCGATCTTTGTACTAACTTCATTCCAAAATCTTCATATTTAATATTACCTGTAAAAATCCATTCGTTAGCATCGGATTTCTCATCCAGATTCGAAAACCATGTTTCAAATGATTTTTTATTATAGAAGGTTACGTAAAAATTTTGAATTATATTTTCCTGATCTTTAATAACTTTTCCAAGTAAATTAATAATTTTACCATTTGCTAAAAGTTTCCGCATATCATTTACTACATTAATAAAAGATACATTTTCATATTTAATTTCATTTGGATTAAATAAATTACATAAATCATCACCAAGTTCATCCTTAATTCTATCATCAAAAAAGATATCAGTAATAGGGGTTTCTAATATTTCTTTTGTTCCGCGTTTCTGTTTTTTAGTATTACGTCTAATACTACGCCTAGTACGTTTCTGTTTTTTAATACGTTTACTGCGTTTACTATGTTTAATTTGTGCATCAAACTCAGCAATTTGTTTCTTGATTAATTCATCAATCCTAGACGTTTGTCCGAGAGACATTTCACGATTCATATTTTTTAAAAGAAAAAATGAATTTTACATAGAACCTCGGTTCCGTTTTTGCATATACACAGGAATATGTAATTGATGTAATGTTTCTAATTCATGTGCTGTTAAATGTTCTTTCTTAACCAACCACCATAAATTATTATACGCCAAAAATACTCGGAAACTTCTTAAACAAAGTGGAAAGTCTTTTGTTTTAACACACGGTTGAATACCATGTTTTGTTTTATAATCTGTAACGAGCGCTACGTATTTATGATGATAATAAAATCTAACTTCTTTCTTCGAATTTACAGGATTTGTAGGATGACGATAATCTTTTAAAACTGGTACATGCTCTATCTTATAATCATTCAACATATTTTTTTTTATTTTTATTAACAAAAAATTTATAAGAAAAAATTGTTCGGTCACTCCGTTCGGTCACTCCGTTCGATCACTCCTCGAAAATATTTTCTATAACTCTTTCATGAATTTTTTTATCAATATTAATTGTAATAAATCCATAATCTTTTGACCAAGCATTGTTACACGATTGTTTAAATTCATCTTTATTTCTTACACATAAATCTCTTAACAAATCACTTAAGTTTCTTGCATTTATTTCAAATAGTATAAATATATTTGCATTCTTTCTAATAACACTTCCGTCTAATGAATACATACTTTGTGTTAAATAAAATACACTACAGTTATTATGTCTACCTCTTGTGAAATAATTTCTCTGAACTGACTGATTTCTATCATTAACACAATCATCAAAAATTACACAATGTTTCATTGTTTTATCTAGTTTACTAGGATCTTGCATATTACCACTATCATCTATTAGTTGTATCTTTATATGGTTATTTTTATTAGATTCTACTAACTGATTATTTTTTGCTGCTTCTTCACACCACGAACTTATTTCTTCTTCATCTTCAGATTTTTCATATTCTTTGAATAATGAAGCAATTGCTGTTTTTTTAAGATTATTTTCAAATCCATATTTTAAAAATTGATAGACGGGTTGTTCTGCCGTTGTTGTATAAATTATAAGATTGTTATAATCCAAAAAATTTGGAGTCGTTAAAATTTTAAATAATAGATATGTTTTTCCACATCCTGATCTTCCACAAATAACTGACAAAACTTTATTAGATAAATTTGGATGATGATTAAATTTAAGTTTTTTTTTTATTTAATGGAGGTAGTTCACTCATTTTTTAATAAAAAACTATATTTTTATTTTTTTATTTTTTGTTTCTAAAGAAGAAGAAAATTAAACTTCTCTAGCTTCGCGTGGGAGTTCATACCTCTCGAACGGGAGTTCATACCTCTCGAACGGGAGTTCATACCTCTCGAACGGGAGTTTATACCTCCCGAACCAAAAGATCTATCATAATCTCTTCACCTCCAAAATTTATTTCTTGTCCTTTTTCATCAGTGATTCTAATGTTAATGTTGTTAATAGTTTTTCTTGTAATAGGAAAATATATTAATGTTTGTGGAAATACATTTAATCTATAACCAATGGGTACAGTAAAAGCTGGAAAACTGAATATTAAATTTGACAATTTACCATTTATATATCCTCCTTCAATAATGTCACAATGTACAACAATTGAATTTATTTCAGTTATTTTTGGAATCTTCTCACCTAAATGATAACCTTGACTATAGGTTTGTTTATTAAATCCTAATAGCTTTGACAATGATCTATCATTATTAAAATCAACTTGATGATTTTCGTCTAAAGTAAGAGAAAATTTATTAACTGCCGGTTCAACTGCAAAATGTAATTGTTTCTTATCTTTAAATGGTATACCTAAATGTCTCTTAATTTCATTTGATATTGTTTCAACTTCGTAAGAACCAGGAAGAAAAGTTAATATTTTCCATGTTTTGCCTTTATCAGTAGAATATCTAAATTGATCATTCACATCTTTGATAACGTTTTGAATAGTGTTAAATGTGGAGAAACTAGTCAATGCAATTTGATAATTTTTATTTTGTTCCAAATGTAGAATGGGTTCTAAATTACAAGTGTGTGATGAAGTAGTTGTTATAATTTTTAACGTCGTACTAAATTTTGATGAACCCAAAATCTCTGTCAAATTTTCTAAATGATTATTAATTTTGTCTAAATCTGCTGAACACATTTTTTAGTTAAAATTTTAAATAAATATTTTTTTATGAAATATTTTTTTTTATAAAAAATTAAAAACAACAACATATTTCAGCTACGGGCGAAGCCCTTAAAGACATCAGAGATGACCGGTTATACTTTTATAATCCTCTTCATTTAGAATCTTCTTTTCTAACAGTCTTTTCAATATAGCATGAATTTCATTGAAACTAGAATTATGTCCTTCTTTTATTGCAGATATTAAAATATTTAATCTATTTAGTAATTCTTGTGGATCATCTGGTAAAAATATGGTTGTTTCTGTTTTCTGTTTTTTTGTTTTCTGTTTTTCAGATAAACCTTTCCCTACTTTAACTCCCGTTGATAATAAATTTTCTAATTGTTTATAACGTCTAAGAGATTTTACTGCACCAACTCTGTCTAACATAGCTTTATATTTTATGAGATCTTCTACAGCATAATTATTTAAATCTGCTCCTCTTAAAAGATTAACAAAATTTCTATCTAAATTAAAAGGAGATTTATCTGGTGAAAAAATTATACCTCGAAAAGGTTGTGGAAATATTTCTTTTTGTCCGAGATAAAATCTAGGTATTGTTTTTCCATCTATAAATGAGATAGAATGTTCAAATTGCATAGATTTTGGTAATTTCTTATTAATGTTTGATTCTAGTAATCCATAGTCATCTAATACAGTTTTGTGCTCTGGATCTGTTATATCAATTTGTTTATCATTATTTGTACTTTCTTTTTCAAGAGTTTTAAATGGTTTCATAGTTTTCTCAAAATCAGTTTTTACTTGCTCGGTTTGCTGCATTTTTTCAAACATATCAGATTGAATACCAGCTTTTATCATTCTATGTTGAAGATGATTTTCTTTCATAATATTTCTTTGTTTTATTAACTCTTCTAATTGTTTTATTCTTTTTTCTTTATTATCAGCTCTAATTTTATCCATTTTTAAAATATAATATTTGAATTTTGTGGTAACATTGGTATACAGCAAAAACATTTTACTGAACAAATTATTTTTTTATTGCTTTGTTGTTTGTAATCTTTTCGTTTAAACTTTTCACGTTTAAAGTTTTCACGTTTAAAATTTTCTCGTTTAAAATTTTCTCGTATTAAGTTTTGTTTAATAAAGTTTTGTCTAATAAAGTTTTTAGCTCTTCTAAAAAAATTTTATCATTTTCTTCATTAAAAATTTTATCATCAATAAAAGTTTTACCATCACTAGAAATTTTACCATCACTAGAAATTTTACCATCCTTTTTATTTTTATCATTAACTTTTTCTGTCTGTGATTGAAATGATATTTGATTTACTTCATTAGCTATTTGATCAAATTTTTCAATCTCATCTAACGTAATAACATTATCATCACATACTCTTTGAAAGTAGTAATGTAGTTTATCATAGACTTCTTTAATATGTAAATGCTTAGTTTTTAATGATTTTCGTTTCTTAGTTATTAAAGATTTATCTAACATTGTAGCAAGTGAAGTTGCAAAAACACCCGTACCTGTTAAAGCTGTAGCAACTACTGGAATTACTAAAACACCTGAAGATATAACAATTGTTAAAACACCTAAACTTATTGTTAAGAATATGCCAATTCCTTGTGTTACATTCTTAACTTTAGTCCATCTCTTTCTTAATTTTTTATAATGCTCTAATCTTAATAATAATTGTGTTTCCTTATCTTTCATATAACGTACTCTATCTTTGTGTTTTTCTTTATTCATTTTTTCAATGTTAATCTTTTCAATGTCCATTAAAGTAGAACTACGTTCATATGATAACGAAGGATATATTCTTGAGGTTCCTTCCACTTTTGTTTCATCCACTTTTGTTTCTTCCATTTTTAAATGAATATTTTGAATAAATATTTTGAATAAATATTTTGAATACAATCTTCTGGTATATTGAGACTACGTGATATTTTGAGACAACTTAAATTTTCGTCTGCCTAAATTTTCAAAATTCTTAGACCACGTGATATTTTGAGACAACTTAAATTTTCGCCCTTCGGCCACGTGAAATTTGAAATCTACCTAAATTTTTGAAATTTTGATTTTTTTGAAAATTTTGAAAAACCCCCGCAAAAGTGTGACATCCGGCGCAAGCGAAGCGAAGCAAAGCGAAGCGAAGCGTCGCGCCGGATGTCACACTATAAACTACTAAGCTTTTATGAAAAAATTTAAAGCTCGATGATTTTTTTCAAATTGACATTTTTCGACTACATTGACTAAGTATGCCTAGAAGCTGCAAAAAGCTTCACCGGAGAATTTTTTAGGTTATAATCGAATTCAGACCCATCGTGAGCAGAAGATGAATAGAATTCTAAAAATTTAAAATCTTATCATTAGTGATTGAATGTATGATATACTTATGTTATTACGTAGATGTCGCTCACTTGTAAGACGAATTGACACTTCGCGTCTTTTGGTTTATTTGTGACTCTAAGCGCTAACTAACATTACCAAACGCTATGCCATGTCCAAATTATTTAAATAAGGTCTAGGTAAGAGAATTAAGGATTTCATAGGTTCATCCGCTGATCAACGCATTTGTAACATTTTGTAAAAAGGCAGGAAGTCTGGTCACTTCCATTCTGAAATTCACATTTGACAGATTAGGTACCTCGAAGTGGGGTCACCTCTCTCGGTGGCTTATCTTCATCTTCCAAATCTTGATTTTCTGATAAGTCAAAGATAGCTGCTGTGATAGCACCAACTCCAAACACAACTGCCAAAACGTACAGAGCAATATTCCACGATGTCTTGGTCCTGTTCCCCACTATATGGTCAACAATTATCGGCGTGATAAATGCCGAACAATTGATCACAACTCCAGCAATGCCCCACAGAGATCCAATCTGCGTTGCACACAAATCCATGGGTAAAACGCTGTAAGCCGATACCGAAAATTGAAAAAGACAGTTTCCTAGAAACAATAAAAATATGACAACATAATCGTTGCAGTCAATCAAAGTTATTATAATAAAGGAAATACCCATACCACTGAAACCGACAAATCTAAACGCTTTTCGAATAGTTTTCTTTGATAACCACATGCGTCTTAGTAAGAGGTCTGCCAACTGCCCAAAAAGATTAAGAGACAATACATTGGCTAAGAAAATCATCGCATTTAATGTAGAGTTACCAGTAATCGGAAAATGCAAAGTATCTTCGACGAATTGAGGCAAGCATAGCGTTGGAAAGTATTCGCCAATGCCATGTTCTACAGAGAAAATGATGAATGGTGCCGTGAACCAACTGAAAAGCAGTTTACACCATGGAATGCTTTTTCTTTCCTTGGTATCCCAATCTTTCAATATGTATTCCTTTTCTTCTTGACTTATATTTGGAGCATCTTCTGGAGTGCTGGAAGCGAAGATGCACCATATTGTAAACCAGACAGCCCCGAATGCTGCATTTGTATAGAAAACTGCCGGCCAGCCACCAAGTGCTTTCGAAGCACATATAGGGCCAGAAATTAGCAATCCGACCACTTGTCCAACATTGATTCCCGACATAACTAGCGAAGATAGGCCGTTCTTCTCTCCCGACGGGGCCCAACGTGCAATAATGACCAAAGAAAGGGAGATAATATAGCCTGTGGAAATTCCTGACAGTCCCATTAAAGCCACAAGCATGTATGGACTGAAATGGGCTCCTAATGGACAAAGCATGTTTATAATAGACAGTAGTCCAATGCTGACGGCAACCATCCATTTCCCTCCATACTTGTCAGCTAAAATTGGAATTGGAATAATTAAACACATAGTTCCACCAAAATTTGCTGCCAGGATATATCCCTGTATCTCTCGAGACCAGTTGAAAACTTCTCCAACTGCAGGTGAAGTTGGTTCTGACATGCTCACATTTATTGGAGCTGGACAGTTGTCGTCTGTGTGGCTTTGGTTTCTGGGAGAGTTTGAGACAAGGATCGAAGAATTAATCATGCTAACGGTTGCTATGCTAAGTCCTACACGTTTCGATATAAGGATCGCAACAGCAAGGCAAAGCATCCCAGCAATGAAGTATCGTCTCGGCAAGTATATAGGTTGACAAGTAGACATGGTGTGGCTGCTTCACCGGGTAGAACGATATGAAATGCAATGGTAGACAAGGCAGTATCATATTATGCATGTAGAGGGAAGTGCTTTTTGAACGTTCATATCTACTATCATGATCTGTTTTCAAGACTGAATTGATGTTTGCTGTAAACAGCAATTGCATAAAACAATCACACCAGCCAGTTGAATAAGAATCTTTGAATGATCATTCCTCTCCTATCTGTCATGCCGATAGAGGTCAATCATTTACACTTATCAGTAAATCTTAATCAGAATATAGAACAATATAGAAGACACATTTTCCAGACCCATCGTTGAATATCTGCTGCATCTCATAACCCTTATCCATGTGAGTAAAGTTTACGCCTTCAACCCTATACGAACTGTAGGTACAAAATGTAACTTCTGAATGAAATCCGCCTTACATGACCTCGTATTTTCCGATGACATATTTTGACCTTAGATATATTTTTCGATATAACCATGCCACATTTTGAAGGATGCTGCAGTGTGCGGTAAGTATTCTTCAATCGTCGGTGTCAAATGTCACAATTGCTCTGAACAATAGTAATTTCTTGTTGCTTCTAAACAAATTTCTGTTTACAATTTGCAAGTTTTTGATGCCAGTAAATGTGGAGTTAAACGAACAGTTAGGGTTAGTTCACTCAATGTGTCACATATTGTATTCTGTCAACATATAAAGATCTTTAAAATACGTTTCATGATGTTTCAATCGAAAAAAGATTAAGCCAATCTACGGTGATTTTTAAAATCACCCTTGGTAATGCGAAGGTGGATTGGAGCTTGGTAATGCGAGAGTTAAATATATTTTTCGATATAACCATGCCACATTTTTACATATTTAGTGAGATTTTGACATAGAAATGGGATGTGAAACCGATAAACTAAGACGCATTGTATACTGTAAAATATCAAATGTATGTAAATTATTGCAGTTTATTATGGTAAATGCTACATCTCATCATTCAATCCAAAACAGGTTAGAGATGTGATAAAGCAAATGTATCTTTATCAAGATTAGAAATAGAAGCAGCAAAATTCTGCTCGTTCACGACAACTTTAATAGGCTATGAACTGTCTTCAACAAGTAACGCGCTTACATACATTCTGCATTACTTTGTTGAGGGCGCACCGCTTTGTGGCAGAATCAAATTGTGATCTGCTGTTTTTATAGCAAACGTTTATAGCAACCTGGTCTGTTTGATTCCTCTATGCGTTGTGTTTTGAAGCCTAATACAATTCTAGCATCGGAAACAATCTGCTTCGTCAACTTTACACTTCTCGCATGACGATGTGTGGCGTGGTCTTTAACTAATTGGAAAGATAGAGACTTCAAGAATTCTCTCCGAATCAAGGTTGGAGAATCCATTTTCCTCAAGATGAAGGCTTTGTCCGCTGCTACATCAAGCATGTTATAGAATACGATCATCGGCCATCGAACAGTCTTAGTAGTAAGGAATCCTCCCGACTGCGCACAGCGCCCCCCCCCTCTGGAGAGCGAGTTGGGTTGATGTGGTTATGGGTCGACCGGCCGGGTGTGTCGTGGTCGACCGTCGTGGTTGTTCCTGGGAGGCGGTCAAAGTTTTTGGTGTGTAGGATTGGTTGTAGGGTTGTTTTATGTTTAGATTTGGTTTCCTGATGAAATTCTGCGTCGACATGTTGTGTTTCTTGGGTGTAGGTGTGGCTTAGTTGTTTTTGCGTGTTTTTGAGTGAGAAAATGGCTGTAGCGGCCAAATGTACGTACGAAAGCCTCGTACGTGAAAATGGACGACGGATTTGGACTTTTTGGCCAAGTTTGGGTCTAGGAGAGTTGTTGTTACCAGCGTCATAGGGTTAAAAACGAAGAACTTCGACCCTCCCTCGACAGCGTTCTTCCAACTTTGGTTCTAGAAATGGTAGAGAGTCGTGCGATAGCTGGTTTGAAAGCTAAGAGTGCCTCAAATTGATTGAAAAGCACAGTTTGGCCCTATCTGCTTTGGCTGAGGCCTGGGAGTGACACTGAGACTTTTGGTCATGTTAGATCGCCGTCAGAGGGTTTTTGAGTGAGAAAGTGGCTGTAGCGGCTAAACGAAGCCTCGTACGCGAAAATGGACGGCGGGTTTGGACTTTTTGGCCAATTTTTGGTCTAGCTGACTTGTTTCCAAAGTCGTAGGCTAAAGAACGAAGAACTTCGACCCCCCCCCTCGGCAGCGTTCTTCCATCTTTGGTTCTAGAGATCGTAGAAAGTCGTGCAATAGCTCGTTTGAAAGCTAAGAGTGCCACAAACTCATTGGAAAGCACAGTTTGGTCCTACCTTCCTTTCTTGAGGCTTGAGGATGACATTGAGACTTTTGGTCATGTTAGAGAGCCGTCAGAGGTTGAGTTTTGTGTTTTGGGCTCCAGCGGGCTAACGCAGCATCGGACGAGAAAACCACGACCGGATTTGGAATCAGCTTGATGTCATTGGCCAATGAGGAGCATATCCAATGAGAATCCAGCATTTCTCTATAAATAATGGGGTTTTCAGAGTGACAATCATTCTATCTTTGAGTCTCACAAGTGTCGGACGCACGTTCTCCCTCTACATTCCTATTATATTATCCGTCTGAAATGGTAAGTCGGAACCTCCCTTCCTTGAGTGTTAACTTAATAGCATCTCTTTTTTTTCAGGCATCTACTACATCTACTACATTTACAGGACAAGATAGTGTTCAGACGTTACAAGGATCTCTACAATCAGATATGTTGAGGCCAGTAGAAGAGACAACAAAGGTATATAATCCTACCCCACAACAGCGTAAATTTAGACAAGCCATGCGTTATTACGATCATAGTATAGCGTAGGAAACGGGAATGATTCCTTCCACTGAAGTGAAGATATTGGACAATCAGTATGTGGACTACGTAGTCATTCCTGTGAATCCATACATTCGTCGCCAACTCGATATTATTGAAGAGTTTGCAACATTAAATATGGACATCCCTACTCCCCTTAGCAAGGAATGGAAGGCGAGAGACGGCAATGATACTCCATATAGAAAGATATGGGATGGTAAAAAGCTTTCTTTACCACTATTGCATTAGTAATACATGCTCATGCTATGCTCATAATAATGCATTGCTCATACTATAAAAAGGAGGGAGATAAAGTGACACCCATCAGATGTGAAGACCTCACAGAAGGCACTTGGAATTTTGTTTTCTTCAAATTCATTTTCATACCATCTTTTCTTCCCTCTGTATTAAGCGACTCTAGCATCGTTTTCATGTCATTAATTGACTCAGCAAATAGAACGATATCATCAGCAAATCTCAGGTTACTTAGCAGTTCACCATTTATGTTGAGACCATACTTGTCTATCTCGGTTCTCCTGAAAATGTCCTCCAAGTTTGCTGTGAAAAGATTTGGAGATAGGGTATCGCCTTGTCGCACGCCCTTTAGAAAGGGTATGGTCTGGCTTAACATATCCGTCTGGATATGACCATTGGATTTCTATTGTCTGTAAAGTCTATTCAGGAAAGACCTCGGGTATTCATTATTCAAAAATCTTTGAAATATCTTGTCAATTGAATAATCATAATAGTCATCAGTTGACATGAATTTTGCTCGACGTAGTTCACCAATAACTATGCCTCTTTTAGAAGCAAAAGATGAATTTGAGTTCCAATGATGTATGACTCCACTATGACAGATGACCACTACTGCAGCCATGTGGTATTGCATGCGATGAATATGCATGGAGGCCGAATTGACTTCGAATGGACATTACTGCACACAGGCGTCTCATATACTACTAAAAGGAGAACATTAGAGTCGCTATACATCAACAAATTTCCGAAGCAAAATCTGATGAATGGATCTTATGGACTTAACCTCGCTTGTCATTCATGAACTTCATCATTTTCTTTCTTTTGTAAATAAGTCTTTTCCTTCATCTTACTTTTATTCTTATTTAGTAGTATTTACTCATTTTTGACTTCTGCTGTAAATTACTTTTTGAATGTTGCTCACCCTGCATTGGTAGTGGCCAGATTTGCATTGCTTGCATTTCTACAAGTTCCATTGACGAAGCCGGAAGGCGAAAATTCTGGAAAAAATTACATCTCATTATGAGTACCCGAAGAAATTTTCTATTTTTTAATTTTTTTTTAATGATATTTTTTAATGTGTTAATGTAAGATGAAGGTTCCTTGAGCGCAGAAAACAGTTCATATCCTATTAAAGTTGTCATGAACGAGCAGAATTTTAATGCTTCTATTTATAATCTTGATAAAGATAACCTTATCACATCTCTAACCTGTTTTGAATTTTGAATGATGACATTTGTAATATTTACCAATAATTATTACAAGTATTTATAAATACAAAAATTTATAATTATTTACAATAATTTATATGCAGGGGTTAGACATACAGGGGCTAGGAGTCGACCCAGAAATAGACGAATACCCGCTGATGACTGACGGACTGCAGTATTATATTTTGTATCCCCTAATCGGTAGTCGATGTATTGTACTTCAAATGAAGAACAAATGAAGAAATGTTGGATTCCATAAAGTATTATAGACGGATTAAGAAACTGGCGTTAACAAACTCAAGTAAAGAAATAGTATTTTCCATGTGTAGCGGTAGTTCACTTGTAATCGGTGTAATAGTATCACTGTATTTCTATGTTTTACCTCCACTTCTCCAATTCATATCCATCAATCTCCTGTTGTTTTATGATGTCCATTTTTAATTTCCTTAACCTATGGTGACCAGTGTCCTATTCTATTTCCACTACCAGCAACTCTAGTCGGTACAGTATATTAGACCTCTGTTTGAACATGTATGCGACAGTGTTTGGAATCTATGGTATTAGTATATTTTAACCAGTTAAAATATTATTATTAGTTTAACCAGATATTGGGCCAAAGCTGATCAATTTTAATTCGTTGCCACGAGAAAGCTCCATTGAGTTCTTTTAAGAACTGATTGATCCAGTGGTTACAGCAGCATTGCATTTGTACACTTGAGGATTGGAGAACGCCATCAGTCCTCATTAGGACTGCTTCAAAAATAATTTAAATTAGTAAGCATTAGATCCTTATACAAATGGCTGCTGGGATGATTTTCATCATCGTATGAGAAATACAGTTTATAGTATACAATACCTCTTCTATGTCAAAATCTCACTAAATATGTGAAAATGTGGCATGGTTATATTGAAAAATATATTTAAGCACAAAATATGTCATCGGAAAATACGAAGTCACTGAATGTCAAATTTTACTGCGAAGTTGAATTTCGTACTTACAGTTCCTATAGGGTTGAAGTCTTTTACATTAATCTATATTCTGATTGAGACTTGCTGATAAGTGTAAGTGGCTGACTTCTATCCGCATGACAGATATGAGAGGAATGATCATTCAAAGATTCTTATTCAGTTGGCTGGTGTGATTGCTTTATGCAATTGTTGTTGCATAAGAGGGCAATTGCTGTTGACAGCAAACATCAATTCAGTCGAAAAGAAACAATGAGAGTAGATATGAATGCTTAGTAAGCATTTTGCGCCATATGCATAATATGATACTGCCTTGTCTTCCATTGCATTTCATATCGTTCTACCTGGTGAAGCAACCACGCCATGTCTACTTGTCAACCTATATACTTGCCGAGACGATACTTCATTGCTGGGATGCTTTGCCTTGCTATTGCGATCCTTATATCGACACGTGTAGGACTTAGCATAGCAACCGTTAGCATGATTAATTCTTCAATCCTTGTCTCAAACTCTCCCAGAAACCAAAGCCACGCAGACGACAACTGTCCAGCTCCAATAAATGTGAGCATGTCAGAACCAACTTCACCTGCAGTTGGAGAAGTTTTCAACTGGTCTCGAGAGATACAGGGATATATCCTGGCAGCAAATTTTGGTGGAACTATGTGTTTAATTATTCCAATTCCAATTTTAGCTGACAAGTATGGAGGGAAATGGATGGTTGCCGTCAGCATTGGACTACTGTCTATTATAAACATGCTTTGTCCATTAGGGGCCCATTTCAGTCCATACATGCTTGTGGCTTTAATGGGACTGTCAGGAATTTCAGCAGGCTATATTATCTCCCTTTCTTTGGTCATTATTGCACGTTGGGCCCCGTCAGGAGAGAAGAGCGGCCTATCTTCGCTAGTTATGTCGGGAATCAATGTTGGACAAGTGGTCGGATTGCTAATTTCTGGCCCTATCTGTGCTTCGAAAGCCCTTGGTGGCTGGCCGGCGGTCTTCTATACAAATGCAGCATTCGGGGCTGTCTGGTTTACAATATGGTGTATCTTCGCTTCCAGCACTCCAGAAGATGCTCCAAATATAAGTCAAGAAGAAAAGGAATACATATTGAAAGATCGGGATACCAAGGAACGAAAAAGCATTCCATGGTGTAAACTGCTTTTCAGTTGGTTCACGGCACCATTCATCATTTTCTCTGTAGAACATGGCATTGGCGAATACTTTCCAACGCTATGCTTGCCTCAATTCGTCGAAGATACTTTGCATTTTCCGATTACTGGTAACTCTACATTAAATGCGATGATTTTCTTAGCCAATGTATTGTCTCTTAATCTTTTTGGTCAGTTGGCAGACCTCTTACTAAGACGCATGTGGTTATCAAAGAAAACTATTCGAAAAGCGTTTAGATTTGTCGGTTTCAGTGGTATGGGTATTTCCTTTATTATAATAACTTTGATTGACTGCAACGATTATGTTGTCATATTTTTATTGTTTCTAGGAAACTGTCTTTTTCAATTTTCGGTATCGGCTTACAGCGTTTTACCCATGGATTTGTGTGCAAAGCAGATTGGATCTCTGTGGGGCATTGCTGGAGTTGTGATCAATTGTTCGGCATTTATCACGCCGATAACTGTTGACCATATAGTGGGGAACAGGACCAAGACATCGTGGAATATTGCTCTGTACGTTTTGGCGGTTGTGTTTGGAGTTGGTGCTATCACAGCAGCTATCTTTGACTTATCAGAAAATCAAGATTTGGAAGATGAAGATAAGCCACCGAGAGAGGTGACCCCCCTTCGAGGTACCTAATCTGTCAAATGTAAATTTCAGATTGGAGGTGACCAAACTTCCTGCCTTTTTACAAAATGTTACAAATGCGTTGATCAAGAGGTCACATGTGAATAATTTTCAATTAAATGAAGCAAAATCCGGATGCGTTTCCGCTTTGCAGGTGGCTTCCCTATGGTCAGAGGAGACTATGTGGAAAACAACAGAAAAATCCATCGAACAGTTCACGAAAAAATAGCGAAATGGTACAATTCATACTACTTATACAGTTTGTACTTTCTACGCATCGTCAAAATGAAATCCGAATTTCAATTTCAAATGCTTTATCGATAAAAAGTGAGATAAATTCGTGGAAAGTGACATAAATTTCAAAAATAATCATCGAGTCGTGATCTGGGAAATTTGAATTTACTTTTAAAACTGCTCATAAGTAGTATATTGTAAATATTGCGAGTTTATTGCCTTAAGGAAAAATCCGAATGAAAACTGTCCGACGTCAGTACATCACTAGAGCCTCGTTTGAAAGGATGTACTTGTGTTATGCAATTCTATCGACCAGTTTTAAAAATATCTGCCAAGGAATGCAAAAATAGGGATTTTATGACGAATTTGAATTCAAATTTTGACTTATGCAAATAATCAGAAGACAAAATCCGAATATCTAGAAATTTCACAGATGAATAAATGACTCTATCATAGATAAACTGATGGATTATCAAAAAAGTTCATATTGTGGTCTTTCCACAGTTGCCTTTCGCAAAAGAGTGAAATTTGCGCTGTGGAGGTCGATGTGAGCCCTCATAATAATTACTAGTCATAAGTTGGCCTCATAATATGTTAACGCATTAGCCTACTGATATACCGATGTTGCCGTAAAATCCTATTAGTTTAAGATTTTTTATTGACCATTGATAGTCAGTTTGGTTATCATTTGTGATAACGTACACACGTAGATATTCAATAATAAATACTGAGAGGTTTTGCGATTGACAATATAAACTATGAATACGAAGTTTGATTTAAGATAATACAAGTGAAGTCCTTATGTTGTTGAAAATCTGTGCTCTAATGCATGCTTTGTGCCATGCCTCAATTAAAATTCTAATTACATGTAGGCCCTACTTTCAGAAATAAGCGATCAATTGATTCACTGACTAAATATCGACAAAACGCAAAAAGATTTATTTTGCACGAGTAAAAGTAAAATGCGCAATGCACGCACTATTAAATGACATCCCACAGCTGTGATCACCATGAGCACATATTTAAAAGAATCAAAACTAAAATTCAAGTTGGATAACAAATTCATTCAACTAGCTAAATGTCATCCAAGCAAAGCTGAAGTTCGAGTAACTTCAAAATGAGAACGAACTCAGGAAACGTGTGTAATTGAAATCAGTTACCCGGTACGGCATTCAGCAGTGTTTTATTTTCACCAATCGGGGATTTTTTAAAACGAGAGAATACGCCGGCGAAATTGTGGTGGGTTGACTCGATCACCTGCTCTCCAGTCTAACCAAGTCCGATGTTTGGGTAAGGTCAAATCTCCTCCATAATGTGCAATAATTGACCTACATGGGTTTTGACCTACTATGGTTTTGCAGAGAGCATGCGGAGCAAATTCTACATCATCGTTTGTCGACACATAAGCTTCCCTGCAACAGTCACAAATGTTGACCACTTCGGAAGACAAGCCAAAATCTCCAAGACGCCTATAAACTCGACCTAATGCTTCATTGCTGATCGGTCATCGTCAAACGAGCAAGCGGCAAACACACGGAGTAAACACACGGAGCAATGTATTAGCACTTCCTTATTGCTAATTGTAATGGATCGATGATGTTTATTTCAATAGTAACGGAGATGAATGACTAAGCCAATCAGGCGAATGGTCCAGTGGCTGCGCTTGAAGAAGAATATCTCATTACATACCAGATGAATTGACTCACCATGAGCAATATTGCTATCGGTATCAAATTAGCTCGGGCGTGAAAAACTTGAAAAACAGGAAATGCATTATCCGACGAGCTACAAAAATAATAGATTTCACTCTTTTGCGAAAGGCAACTGTGGAAAGACCACAATATGAACTTTTTTGATAATCCATCAGTTTATCTATGATAGAGTCATTTACTCATCTGTGAAATTTCTAGATATTCGGATTTTGTCTTCTGATTATTTGCATAAGTCAAAATTTGAATTCAAATTCGTCATAAAATCCCTATTTTTGCATTTCTTGGCAGATATTTTTAAAACTGGTCGATAGAATTGCATAACACAAGTACATCCTTTCAAACGAGGCTCTAGTGATGTACTGACGTCGGACAGTTTTCATTCGGATTTTTCCTTAAGGTAATAAACTCGCAATATTTACAATATACTACTTATGAGCAGTTTTAAAAGTAAATTCAAATTTCCCAGATAACGACTCGATGATTATTTTTGAAATTTATGTCACTTTCCACGAATTTATGTCACTTTTTATCGATACAGCATTTGAAATTGAAATTCGGATTTCATTTTGACGATGCGCAGAAAATACAAACTGTATAAGTAGTATGAAATGTACCATTTCGCTATTTTTTCGTAAACTGTTCGAAGGATTTTTCTGTTGTTTTCCACGTAGTCTCCTCTGACCATAGGGAAGCCACCTGCAAAGCGGAAATGCATGCGGATTTTGTTTCATTTAATTGAAAATTATTCACATGTCAGGTGAAATCTTTCATAAAAGCAGCTTCTCCAAGGAAGCAGTTTGCATTTTTTGAACATACCATGTAAGCACACTTGAGAAATATCAATCTTACTAATTTTCATCGAGATATTCCCGAGAAAATTCAAATTCTTAATCCTTTACACGAGTAATTTCTGAATTTCCAGCAAGATTTCTAGGCATCTTTTTTCTCTGGTTGCACATGATTGTAATTGTCATTATTCGACTGGCTTGATATTTAAAGCCATCGGTACCATAGAAGTGGAAAATAGTACACTAGAATGGAAGTTTGATATCTTGCCTATGTACAATGATGGCACCTGGAAAAATCCATGGTTTGTAGATCAGATTCGATCTAAAACATTGTATCATAGTGAAACTATTTGCCAAGTTGGTTGTGGAAGTTGTTGACACCTAATTACAGAATTTTCATGAAGAGAATTGTAAGTGAGATGGCGGCATTGTTTCATGTGAAATAGCCTACTATTCCATGGATTAATATAGTCTATTTGTAGCAGTCACTGACAATTTTCCGATTTTTCAACATTGGAATGCGAATTAAAAATTGGTTCACAAAGTCATAATTAAAAGTGGTCGGTGTGCTGTTTGTAAGAACATCTGAAGAATTCACAGATAGAAAGTCTAATTATTGGATAATTTCTTCAAGCGGCTAAGAAACCTGGCGCTTTTCTGGAATACGAGTAATTCGATAAATTTTTTGAATTTCTATTCAGGAATATTTATTGTCTAGGCATCTTTTTTCTCCGGTTTCACATGATTGTAACTGTCATTATTTGACTGGCTTGATATTTTAAGCTACCGGTACCAATATCGCTTAGAACTTTTGTACTTTGAATTCAATTTTCGAATAGAAATTCTAATAAGCGTGTAGTCTCAAACCAGATTGATGCATTGTCGAAAGTGAGTGAAATCTAGCGCATGAGTAATGATTTTTCACATTGAAAGGTCAATTGAGGTACGTATAATTTATTATGCCGTTGACTTCTAAATTGTTACAGCTGAACCATGGCGATTCAATTCCAAAAATCCCTCATATTCACCATTTGATGAAAATTCGATATGCAAAACCACGTATACTGGATATAATTTCTTGCTTCAAATTTGCAAATCAACATTGATTGATGTCTTCAAACAAGTAACCAAGAACCGCGGAGAGGAGATGATGAATAAGGTCATGGAATTCATTAGTCAGTGACTGTGTAGATATCATGACGTTTCATTAGCAAACGTATGGCTAAAGGTGATCGAATAGGTGGCCAAGAAGGCTCATTGCTAATCAGATACTGACTGAGTTACAAAGAATCGATTGGAATGATTCTATCGACGACGAAGACATACAAAATAGTGACTAGCATGCAGACTGCTCTGACAGTGACAGTAAAAGTGATCACGAAACAAGTGAACTTCTGTAGCATCACGTTCAAGGACTGAATGGATATTTGTTCTTGTGATTTCGAACATGAACAAGTGCCTGCAGGGAAAGGCTTTAAGCAATGATCGGATCCAGCGTCGTGCGTTTATCAAGAATTAATTACCATTCAAAAATGGATTCCTGAAACGATTTCATGTTACAACACTGCAAAATGTGGAGTTGTTGTTTTTGACCAGATGTCGAGATATCATTCATGCAGAGCTGGTAGTCGGCGTTTGCCAATGGCGGTTTTTCAACCTCATTGATATGGCGAGAATAAAATCATCGATTTTATTTCGAATGACAGATATATACCACGGTTCGTTTTAAAAAAAAATTAGTGCAAAAAAATTCATCATGAAATCTGTTTGCAGAATATGATTCAACATAGCCATCTATGTTAGTTGAGATCAAAATCAAAATCTTCTATCTAGCCGTTTTTGAAAAATCTTGAATTTTCAAAATGGCGGCCATTTGAATATTTAAAAATTTGTGAAAATCAGAATTCCAGCCCAAATATTCATTTAGAGGGACACCAGTCGTCTAAAAATCCTCCTACAAAAAATTTCATATTTTATTACAGTAATATGCAACCATCATAATTGGTCAAATATTCAAAATGGCGGACTGTAAGAGTAATTAAAAAATATAAATACATAGGAAAATATGCGAAGCTTAGTATTGGCTAATTAAGCTCATGAATTTGAAAGGAAGCATTATTTTGACCAGAAATGATATTACACATGATCTTACACACGAATGAATGACTTAATTCTGAATACAGGGTGTTCTATAAAGAACACCGCAACATTTCAGAGTCGACGAAATACATGTTTAATGCTCAATATTCAATGTTATCTCGATCGTAGGTTTACTTTCATCCCAAGTACCGGTAGTAATTATCCCTTTTTCGCGATATTACTCAAATCGAATATTTGAAAATTGAGAACAAATTTAGGAGAAACATTCGATTTATTCAGAGATGTTCATTATCACGTATTTGAAACTTTCTCAAAGATGCTGAGCGTTATAAGTCTGTACGGCCTTAAGCAAACACTCTTCATATTCAGGATCTGTTCGATTAACCTTGTATCTTTGCCATGTACTATGGAAGTCGGAATGCACAGATTCTCCTGCCTGTTCACTCCAGCGAGCCATGCCCTCCATTCTTGGTTTGCAGAAGTCGATTATGTGATAAAAGTATGTATGAATTTCAGGTGTTGTTCGCATATGCAAGTCATAAAATCGAACTCTGAACACGCCGATATGTTTCTCAAAGTCCGGAGACAAGTGCCGACCGTAGCATGAGTCAACGACCACTTTCAAAGCCGCAAAACATTCGACGTACTTTAATGCTGACAATGGGCAAATAGACCGAAGGATGTCAGTACTTCTTAATAATCGACGGCATGTGCATTGCCGTTAAAAGAGCCGCCATGTAACGCCTCCTTTTCTACATAGCATCTGCGGGCCCATTCAATAGAGCAATTGTGGAACTCATTCTCAAAGGATTTAAAAATGGTGTCAACGGGTCCTAGAAGAAGGTGCAGTTCGGTAGGTAGCAGGACATCAATCACCATTTCCCTAGGTTCTCCTCTCAAAATTGGCAAATGTATTATATTGCCTTACAATTTGGCATTTTCTTTTTGCCCACCAGCTTCAAACCACCGCCAGAATTTATCAGTTATATTCCCTAAAGCTCGGAGTTCTCCTCTCTCATCTAATGCATTTTTATGTACATCACACCACGTACATGGATGGGTACTGCTGTGAGACATAAGACCTAAAAGAATGTTTGCAACTTTTAAGTCAGCTGAAATAACTTTTTTGGTGATAGACAGATGAGAATTTTCTCTTATCAATTGAACTTTGTGCCACATTTTCAGAATATTGACATAATTTTTGGGCACATCGGGTGTCATTGCGAGTATCAAAATCTTTTTAACCCCACTGTCTTTCATGGTATTAGCTGCAATTCCATCAGAGTAAGAAGCTCGTGAATTTTGGTTGTGCTCTATCTCGCTATTCTGTGTAATGCTCAAACACAGTTTTAGAAATCCACCTCCGCCATCAAGACATAATTTACATAGTAAATCTGAAGCATCATAATTTCTTGAATCGACAATATAGGAAATCAAGCCATCAAGATCCTTGCAATATACTAATGGACTGGGAAAGAAATGAGAATTATTACATAGTTTCCCTGTTGCTAAGAACTCCAATGTTTCAACTTCGAAATAGTCATCAAGAGGATGATTTATTGCTGATAGTTTCTGTCTTAGATTTGTTTCAAATATATTGCGATTTTTTGAAGCAGTCCTCAGATCTGCAACAAGTCTAAGAGTTGAATTGGTTGATAAATTAAGATGAACTTGCATTGAGGACATTTGTTCTGCAGATATTTTTGAAGCAATAGGTTCTGCAATATGTTTTGGTTTAGATGCAATATGTTTTGCATCGTGACGGATACTAAAAGGAAGACGTTTACCTGTGGTGGTGCTAAGCAAAATGGTATCTGCCTGCTGTTGAGTGGTAACATCTTTCATAAGAGAAGAAACAACTTTTTCACTTACATTACGGGAAGTTGATGCGAAGTTTGAAACATTTTCTATGCGAGTGTTAGTTGTACAGTGATGTGGCTTACCTCTGCGAACTTCACTCAAACAAATCGAACATACTTTCATCGCTTTGGGAATCTCATTACTCACAACTTCATTAGAAGGGCGACCACGTCGACTTTTTTTCTGTTTGGGTAAAATATTTTGCCGGGCAATTTTACAAATAGTACACTGACAACACGTGTTTGAACGCGTGACTGGAGTACGAGGTCCGAGTGAAGAATAGTCAAAAGTATCGATGGCAGTGGCGAAGTGTCCTTTCGAGTATTGCATTATTATACCACGACAAGTACCACACAATGAAGATGGCAGTCTTTCGTCCTCCAAATCATAACCACACTGTAAATGCCTCGCCACCAAAGTCGCCACTAACTCACCACGAAACATTGGCAACAAAAGTGAACACCAGGAAGTACGAGTGGCCAACACTCGCCACGAACTAATACAGCTGTTAAATATTATCATGCCACGCCCTATTGTTGCCAATTGCAGGCGAATTCGTGGCGAGTGTTGCTGTGAGTTCATGCAATTCCTGCATTCCTATTGGCTCGCTTCACCGCAAAATGCATGGCCACGTACAATTTCTCATGAGACTGCACTACTGATTTCACTACATAAGTAGACTACGGATGCAGAATTTTTTGCTATTGGAATTCACTAAATAGCTTTCCCTATAATTATTTACTAGTATTCCCACCTGATCAATTATTTTTTGTCTATTCCGAGCTATGCAATCATCAATGATGTTTTTATCATTGATACTTGAGAGACGAGGACTAAAATAAACGGTTCCAGAGAGACCATCAGGAGATACATAGAAAGCAAATTTATTAGTACACAAAATTTTATTTTCATTGTAAAGGTTTCATATGTTTCCAAATGATGTGCAACGTTGTAAAAAATATATGCAAATATTTCAGAAGTTTACATAATCATAGAATGATAGGTACTCCTTAGCAGGACTAATGAGCACTCCCACAGGGAAACCAGACAAAGTCAATTTTTTTCAAAACACACAAATTGAAAATTATCATAAAACAATGGGCGAACGAAAATCACATGTCATCAAACACAAATATCGACACCAGTGAGTCACATTTTAGTTTCGTCAGCAGGAAAACCAACCAACGATCAAAAAAACTCCTTATATGAAAAAATTCTGAACTGTTGCGACAAGTTCATATGTTTACACAAGATAGGTGTGGCACCATCTTTAACAAAATGACTCTGTTAACAAGAATAATTACAATCTTTTTGTGCCGATTCAACAACATATTGAGCAAATATGCACATATGCGAGCAAATACGCAAAATTCTATTCATTTGGCTCGCAAACACATGAATTGAATACCCATCTTTCGGTGGATGAGGCTATCTGGAAAAGTTAATATGTATAAAATGCAAAAATGTACAAGTAGTGCGTCAAAAGAAAAAGACGCAACTTTCTCGATTGATGTTTATAGACAATTTCTTGAAAAAGTACCTGAACAACACGTTCGATGTAGATAGAGTAAACAGTGATCACATATCTTCATCCCACAATCAATACTTCCTCACCACTGGAATGAAGAAAGATCTTTCTTCACATTACTTAAACCACAGTACGTTCGACATGACCATTGCGAACAATATTGGCTGGTGGAGGATGTTGAACGCTGATAGCTTATTCTTTCAGCGCTCTCTGTCCTATAACTTAATTACTAACACAATTTCATAACAAATTTTGTAGTCGACAAATCATCAATCGAGACTAATTGTAATCTTATCTTTTCAACGCGTAGAATACAATGCTGTATTCGATGCAGAAATAAGCAGCAGGCAAAAAAGACGGCATGATCAATGCGAACAATAAATAAGGATAGCTAGACATGTTTCGTGTGATAGGCATTTATTCAACATTTAGCTACACTATGATTTTCCGGCAGCCACAATGATTTTCTCCAGGGAAAGAGGCCGAAACTGAAACTTTCACAGAATGCTTATATCCTGTACCTACTACGAATCTGCACGTCTATCGAGTTCTGCCTGGTTCCTCTTCTTGTCAGACACGATCAAGGAAAGGCACATTTTAATCCAATGGGATGCAGATTGGAGTTTTTTGCTAAAATGAAACTCTCTATGTTTTCTACTACTGAGTGAAAAGTCTAGAGTAATAATTTTTGACATGGAATGTCTTCAGGTCATTTCCTATCATGTTTATGTGTTATTATCATGCTTCTTATCGGCGATGTATACAAGAATGTGGTCAAATACGCATCAAATTGACAAAAATGCTTGTGCTTGTCGACATAAGAAGTTTACCAATTCAACATATATTTAGCCTGATAGACAGAAGTACCTGAACATGATAGGAAATGACCTGAGTAAATTCCATGTCAAAAATCATGTCTTTAGACTTAGTACTTTCACTCAGCATAAGAAAACATAAAAAGTTTCATTTTTGCCAAAAACTTCAATCTGCGTCCCATTGGATTAACATGCGTATTTCTTTGATCCTGCCTGACAAGAAGAGAAACCAGACAGAACACAGCAGGCCTGCAAATTTGTAGTAGGCATAGGATAAACGTAATTCTGTGAAAATCTCACTTTTGGCCTGGCTCCCTGCAGAAACTCACTGTGTCTGCCGGAGTAGCACCTCTTGTAATCTAAAATAAGTTGTTTAGTCATTGATTTAAGTTTTTGCTTATTTAATTTAATTTAATTACTTAGCCACTGTTGTTTGCTAGATTGCTTAAATACATAGAGTATTTTAGACAAACCATATAGTATGATTTGAATAAAGTTTCTGAACTGCCACGCACTTACTCTAATCTAACAGTCATTAGATTTAGGTCGTTTGGTCGCTTTATCTGATTTCATTTTCTGAATTTTGAAATAACGCATGCCCGCTTATACAAGCCCACAGACCATGGCGATTATGTTGAATTCATGTTTCTCGCTAAGCTGTGGACTCATAAGTACTGAAGAATTTTCTGCAACAATGCATGCATGTTTGAAAAGAAATAGCCGTTTAGTACTTATCAGAAAAGTGAAATAGAACTTACAATCAGAGTTTTACCATATTCATGCATGTACAGTATAAGATGTTGACATGGAACTATTTTAGGGACATCAGTGGATCGCATGAGTACCACTGAAGCTTGCAATAGTGAACTTCATGCTGCAAATTGTTATAGTCAAATTCAATCACTTCTCAACACATGTGAAAAGATTGCCTTGAGAGGGCATCGGAAAACTCCATTCTAGATGCTTGATGCAAATTACGGAAATTCAAAATTTGCAGCATTGCAAACCCCAAAAATTCAACTCTCAGCTCTAAAAAGAGATACCACACTGAGACTATACTGCTTCAACGCCATATACTTGGATTACCTTTGACATCAGAGCGGATGCATCAGAAATTACTTTAACTACCCAAGCGAAGATTGCGTCATAATTTTGCAATGCGATAATGATATGATGACAGCTATGTTTTGAGGACGTCAATGGCAAATTAGAGGGCCGACAATTTGCCATTGCCATTGAATGTAGATGTCATCATCATTGTATGCCATGTTGCGAAATATTTCTATGGTTTCATTTCCAGGACATGAATTTTCCGGGCCGTTAATGAATTTCTGGGCATTATCAAAGATATCAGTCTTATATACATGGTATACAATGCAATTGTTCTATATCTACACATTACGAAATCTCACTTAATAATAAGACAATTGAGAACACAGAAATTCTATCAAACTCATAACTATTTTATTAATTCGTACTATATGTATTTTTTAAAACAGATCGAAATCTTCCCTTAGGTTGCACAAAGAATTTTTAATTTCGGTGACATAGATAATCCAAGTGTGACATTGGAGCAATTTAACTCAATGAGATCTTTCACACGGGCCTTATAGGAGACTTATAGGAAGCGGTTCACGGTCGTCAATTTCATTAGTAGGCCTACTCATGCGCACTACTAATGAGAAAAAATATTCCACATCAACAGCGCATTTCACATTTTTGAGAGTAATGAAATGTTTGTCTCTCTCTATTTGTTTTTTCATATACTTTGGCAAGTACAAGCAAAACGGTGTACCTGCTCAAGTAAACATATGATGACACAAGATTTAAAAATGAAAATCATGGTGTTAAAAAATGCACAAGTATTTTTTGAAATCAAGAAAATTAAACTAGATCGAATGACCAAACAAACACTTGTGATGATTAAATAACAAAATCAAATGAGCAAAACCATTAAAATTCTAGAAAACTAATTTCAATGAGCAAATACAGGGTGTCCAGTTAAGGACACTGGATTTAATTCAATAGACATATCCACAATGCTACTGATATGTTATTGATTTGTTGCCCAGAATATCTACATAGGTATGCAACTTCATTTTGCATTGTCGGTTTACAAGGAAATTAATTGAAATACGAAAAAAGATTAAATGTGTTTGATATTGCATTCACAAGACAATTTTTCATCCACAGTCTGCATAGTCACTTATGAAAAACACCATCCTTTAAATGACCACCTCTGCAGTCACAGCATACTCTTATTCTGTGAAGGAAATGTTCAATCACTCTTTCACACAAGTTTGACGTGATTCCACCAATTACACCTCGGATCTCGTGCTTTAATTGAGCAATCCTGTTGGTTTTTTTATATGCCCGCGATTTCACATAGCCCAGATAGAAATCATCATGGAAATCATATATGGGGACAAGACACATGATCCTGGTGGCCATCCATCGATGATAACCATTGCTGGAGAAAAGGCGATCAGGAAATTACTCTCTGATGAACTGTGTGGTTTCTCGTGCAGTATGTTTAGTTGCACCATCTAGTTGTAACCATAAGTCTTGTTCATCTAAGGTTTCGAGTTGAGGCAAAGAAACTCATTTATCATCCTTGAATGACAATCGCCATTTACCTTTACAACTCCATTTTCATTTTCAAAAAATATGGTCTAATCACTCCACCAAACCATACCGCACATTGGTCGGGTTGCAATGGCTTCTCATGTAGGGCAATCGATCCTCACTTGAGGATCGTCTGTGGCCCATATTCGAAAATTTTGTTTCTTTACGCAATCGTCGAGATGAAAATAGGTCTCGTCGCTAAAGATTGTTCTCCTCGCGAACATTGGATTCACTTGCTGATTCTTAAGCGCAAAATTGGCACAATCTTGGCAAACTGTATGGCCACAGGTTTCAAACTGTTGTGCAACTTGAACTTTGTAAGGGTAATTGTACTAAAGGGGCAACTGTTGTGACCGATGGCATAATGATGCCCTGGGATTTTCTATCCAATAATACAAATGGCGAGTGGTGTGACTGTGCCAGGTGTTCTATTACCATTATAAATGGAACTCACCCAATGCAACTTCTGCATCAAATTCATAGCAAATTGACAATGCAAAATGAAGTTACATACCTTTGTAAATATTCCAGGCATTTAATTAATAACATATCTTCAGTATCGTGGATATGGCTATTGAATTCAATCCGGCGTCCTTAACTGGTCATCCTGTACATGTTGTCAAAGTCAATAAATCAACAATTACTTTGAAAGATAGAAGTTACAGGCCTACACTGTGTCATTATTGCGCATTTCAAGCAATTTCAAGTATTTCTGCATGCTATTATATTGCGGGTAGAAAACATTATTCATTTTTTAGGCCCTCATCCAAAATCAGATTATATGTCACAATCTTAAAAGTTGTTCATAGATTACTGATTCGGCTATAAATCAGCTTGATGTCATACTTATTTGCAACAATAAACAAATAAGAAATTTTTCCATTAATGCGCCTGATTGAGGGTCAAATAAAGTTCAGAGTTCTCATATAATGCTCGGAGCATTTCTTACTGAAATTCATTCTGGTGTTCAGAGAGCACTCGAGGCAGTCCAATGTTTCTTCCCGCGAAGGTCCGTGACATAAATTGAAAACTAGAAAAGCCATCGCAAAATTTCTGTGGTCTTGGGCGGCACCATTCGTGCGAATATCCATTCCATCAATCAATACCGAAGATTTCGGGAAGTTGGACGATCCACCAATGTGAATAGGCTCCTGAAAAATATGGAAGTTGTAGTAAGTATTTGCATGGATCAATGTGGCTCTACAGCATAGTTTCATGTTAGGTCCATACTAGTACATATGCACAATTGAACAAGAACATAGAAAACGATGAATCGATGAGTAGTCGAACACTTCGCTCACATATCATCTAATTAGATTTAATTGACATTCCAATATAGCATACCAAAAAAAAAATTAATCTAATATTATAGGACTGTTCCAGTCATTATCTTCATTTGGGTTGTGTGTAAGACTGTGAGTTCTTTAATTGCAAAATGCAAATTATGAAAAGGAGATTGCTATAAATTCGTAGACTGAAAAGCTGTATAAATAGAATAATTAAATATTGAACTGCATCCTCAGTTGAAAAATGGAAACAGACCTGAGATGTAAATTACGCCTTCTGATAATTCCTGACATTGAATGAAATGGCAGCAATTTAGGTCTGTTTCCATTTTTCAACAGAGAATGCAACTCAATATTCAATTATTCTATTTTCAATGTGTTTGCAAAAAGCGTCAAATTTTGATTATTGCAGGCGCACTAACTTAGGCGAGTGTGTTTAAAGTGATGAGAGCCGTATTTAATGAATGCCCGTCGAAACTTCACTAACCT
>CAJQUW010016748.1:0-69694 GCA_907163375.1 Prostheceraeus crozeri | reverse complement strand
GTTTTAATTCTAGCACGTCAGCACAACCACATGACGCCAAAGCATCTGGCAGTTGTTTTCACTTCTCTCTCTCCTGTCATTGTTCCGTGTGCGCTAGAAAGCAAAGTTCTCATTTGCAATGTCTTCCGTCAGCAAAATAGAGAGAGAATTTTGTTGCTTTGTGGATCAAGTTGTGCCTCTTATTTCACCAGACCATCTTGATTTCTTCAAAACGATATCAACAAAATTTATTCTTGAATCACTGAGAAAGAAACAGAAGACGAGTGGAAACGAAGAAGATAAAAAGAGAGAAGTGTTTGAAATAATCCGAGATTCATTCAAGGATGTTGACAGCAGCAATTTACCTGTATTTCTCGAGAAAAAGGATATTATAAGTACATCATCGTGCATCTCTTCATTGAATAAACTCATTGGTTTTGAGAAAATTACACATCGGAATCTGCTACGCTGCTATGTTTTACAAGGAGAAGTGCTTCAGCGACTGAAGTTATTGTCTAATATGAATTATACAAAATACGTGAAAGAGTTAAATGAGACCTACAAAATAAAGTTTTCACGTTCATATGTGACATTACTGATCAAATTATTCAAATTATCAAAGAACTATCCAAACTTAGCCAATTCTTCTCTATCAATTTACTTTGTGATGAAGCATTTTACATATCTTGAAGATTTCATTGATCATGAGAAAGAAGAAGAAAAGCGAAGATTAGCAGAATCCATATTTGATTCACCCAATGTGCAACAAACTGAGCAACAACCTGTGCAGCATACTGGACTCACGCAGGAATTAGAGGACTTGTAAATGTTGGACTCTACTTCATAAGTAACAAGTAGTAACATTTATTGCAACTTATTTGCGTGGAGACTGAAAAATGACAATGGCATTTTCAAATTGGATTTTTGTTTTCATATAAATGTTGGACTCTACTTCATAAGTAACAAGTAGTAACATTTATTGCAACTTATTTGCGTGGAGACTGCAAAATGACAATGGCATTTTCAAATTGGATTTTTGTTTTCATATAAATGTTGGACTCTACTTCATAAGTAACAAGTAGTAACATTTATTGCAACTTATTTGCGTGGAGACTGAAAAATGACAATGGCATTTTCAAATTGGATTTTTGTTTCATTTAAAATGACTGACCTGATCGAGTTTTTTAAATTATATGGAACAGACACAACAACGAATTTTGATCTAAAGAAAATCGCACATCAATTGGGAATAAAGAATTTTCATGTCCTAATGAGAGACGAATTACAATTGATCAAAAATAGGCCAACTGTAAATTTCATAACGAATCTTCACACTTCAGACCAAAACGGCGTACATTGGTCAGCAGGTATCTTTAGTAAAAACGGAGATAATTATTATTTTGACTCATACGGGCTTCCACCTACGAATGAAGTAAGAGAAATACTTTGCAATGGAATTTATAATACATTTCAAATTCAAAAACCGGGAACAACTTATTGTGGTCAATTATGTCTTTATGTTTTATTTAAATTGCAAGAAGGAGTGCCATTTCTTGATATTATGTTAGAATTGAACGAACCGTAGGTTCTATGGCTACGCCTAATGAAAATAATGATAATTAAAAATCAGTTCGTTGTAATTCATTCTGATAAAATCGGCCTCTGATATTTTCATCATCTAAATCTTTGATTTCATAAGTAATCGGATAAGTTTGATTTATTTTGCAAACTTCAAATATTTCTTTAGTCCAATAGCCAACAAAGCCTTTTTCAAATTTATTCTTATATTTAAATATTCTAACTCTACCTCCAATTTTAAATTTCGGCTTAAGTTTCTGCAAATTCGGATTACTCTCATTCAAATTATTATTCTCGAATATTTTCTTTCGTATCAAATCAGGGTCGTCAGAAGCATTCTTTGGAGTTTCTTCAATACCAGAATGAACTTTATTATTGTACTCTTCTACAATTCCTGGTAATATCTTCAACCATTTCTGATTTCCTTGCTGAGTAAATTTCTTGAATAATTTATTTTTTAACGTCCGATTGAATCTTTCTATCACTACAGCCTTCCCTGCATTTTCAGTTGAATAAACAGTTTCAAATAGTGCCTGAACGTTTCGGTTATAAAATTCCGACCCTTTATCAACAAACAATTTTTTTGGCTTTCTATTACTTTCTTTAAAGATTTCTTCAAACGCATATTTAACTGATAGACCACTTTTATTTTTTAAAGGCTTTACCCAAGCGTATCGTGTATATAAATCTATAACGGTCAATGCGTATTTGTAGTCCCTTTCATTCGGCATATGAATAAGATCAGCACTCCAAATATCATCTTTATTAAATACTTTTACTTTCAATAAATATTTAGGCCTTCTGTATTCTTTATGAATTTCGGAGGCGTAGGTTCGAGCGTTGCTCTCAGACAGCTTTGCTGTCGTTTCATTTAAACCCTGTCCGAATAATATTTTAGCATGTAAAGCTTTCTTAACAAACATTCTATCAATTTTTTCTCTAAATGTAGGATTCTGAATACTATCTAATTCTTGAATCATCTTCTTATCAGCTGCATGTCGAGAATTTAGATCATGATTTCGATAAGCTAAATCATGCCTGTAAGCGGCGGCATCTACTCTATTTATCGGTTCTTCACCTGGTTTCGGATTATTATTCTCATCTAGTCTTATATCTAATCGAGTTCCTGGACCAGTATATGAATGACCAGGAAGATGTTTTTCTTTCGAATATTTACTCCAAATAAAGCCAGGAAAGTTTTCTAATGTTTTTTGTATGTCACCTCCAATATGCTGACAATTTGAGTTTTTATTTTTTTTAAGAGATAATTCAATAAATCTAAATTAGAAATTTTTAATTTAATTAAATTTTCGGAATTTGTAGAATTCATTTTAAAAGATAAAATAAATGTTTTACCTAATAGAACCAAAGGTTCTGAGGTTATTACCGAGTCATACTAGGACTTAGATATATTCCAGAACCATCTTTAGTTTCTTTAATTTCAATTAAATCATCAACATTGTGGAGAATATTTTTAAGAACTCGTTTTCCTTCATCAACTAATTTTAATTTACTAATAAAATTATCTACTACTCCTTCTCCCCTAGCAACTTTCTCTAACTCTCTATTATGTCGTTTTTGTTCTTCTAATGCTGCCTTCTCTGATTTATTTTTATTTACTGCTTGGACAATACCAGCTGTCCCACCTGCAACACTTCCTGCAGCTGCTATGCCTCCTATTATTAGTGGAATTAATGGGAGAATCCCACCATTCTTTTCTTCTTGTAATTGAATATTCTCTATCATTGGTTTACTTATGTAATACTTTTTTTTATTAATAGTAATAGTTTTAGGGGTATTTTTGTCAACAATATTACGTAATTTTAATTCAACAGTTTTATTATTATTACTTTTCGCTTGCGACATTTTTAATAAAAAATTTTAAGTTATCAAAAATTTAAATCTATTCTAGTTATGAAAAAAATTAATTAATCGACTAAGTCTTGGGCTTTAACCTATCCTAGTCATCTTTCCATTAAGAATTTCAATAGAATATTTTACATCTTCTAGCAATAAACTATAAGCCATCAATGAAGTTGTGGAATCTTTCTTTTCAATATTAATTGTTACATCACAACCATTTTTAATAATATCTTCTGATTGTGCACTTAAATCGAAACAGAAAATTGGATATAAATGTCTCCAATCTCCAGGAGTTAATTGTGGTTCAACTCCAAATTCTATACAAAGATTTCGATAAGAATCATATCCTTCGATAAATTGATTATTGGTATCATCGAATCTTAATGGATCAATTGGATAACGGGTTTGATTTAATGAAACTTGTAAACTTCGAATTGTATTAATATGAAAAAGATTGTTGTTCTTATCAAAACTTGGAGAATTATTTCTTTGAAATGTTAGTAATAAATATCTTGGAGTATTCGCAGTTCTAGTAAAATGCCAGTTAAATCTTTGTTCGGAAAAAGTTACTGAACTAGCAGTACGCTTTAGAAAATTTACTGGAATTGGTTTGTTAGTATTTAATCTTTTTGCAATAGCTGTTTCAATCTCTAAACT
This sequence comes from Prostheceraeus crozeri, assembly GCA_907163375.1. Lineage (NCBI taxonomy): Eukaryota > Metazoa > Platyhelminthes > Polycladida > Euryleptidae > Prostheceraeus > Prostheceraeus crozeri. The sequence goes on along the minus strand of CAJQUW010016748.1, from coordinate 65,617 downwards.
AGGAGTAATATGCTTAATCCACCATTCAAGTCTATCAATTTTTAAATATGCTTTTTTTCCAGTCTTACCAAAAAAGATTAATTCATTATTTGCTGTACGATGAATTATTAATTTAAATTTTAATTGATATGATATTTTATCATAATCTAAATATCCGAATAATGGAGACAATGACCAATTTACTGTTTGCTTACTTTTCTTGTTAAACTCACGTCTTTCTTTATATGCATCATTATTTGTTTTATTTAAATGTTTTGCAATATTTTCTACATCTTTCGCAATTCCTGCTGCATCTGTTCCAGCGTAAGTTAAATCATCAACAATTATACCATCATTTGTATCAGGAAACCAACCTTCGATTTCATACTTTTTATTATTTTCACCAATTGTTACAAATCTAAGCATTGTATCAATTACACCTGGAGAATCACTTATTGTTTCTATATTTTGAGTTGCAACATCTAAACGCATTTGTGTAAATAATGTTGGAAAAAAATTATTCTCTAGTGCAATATTATCGGTATCTGGTAATGGTGTTGTAAAATTGGCATCACTATATAAAGAATATTCACAGTGTAAAAATGAATCAGGTAGATATAAATAACTCTGCTGATTATCAACTTCAAAAATTAAATCACCTCCAGTATTCACTCTACTGGAAGATCCGGGATTCATAGCAATTCTTATATAGTCATTCTTTTTTTGATTGTAACTGACGAACGGATGATCGTCTAATCTAAATTTATTTTCAATTAGCGAAGACATTTTTATAAAAAATAATTTGACTTTTTGTTTTTTCTCACACAGAGAAAAAATTTTTACCAAAATATAATTTTAGCATTTCACCAAAAAAAATTTTGCTAAAATAATTTTACTAAAAAAATTTTGCTAAAATAATTTTACTAAAAAAATTTTACTAAAAAATATATTTTAGAATTTTGCTAGACCAGCTCCGCTACAGCTTTGCTGGTTAGACCGAAGGTTGCCATTAATACCATTTCATCTTATTTCTTCAATTGAACGAACCGTAGGTTCAATTGAACGTTTTATGGCTACGCCTGATTTCTTCTTATGTTTACTATCAGACGGTGCTCCGGTCCTCAAGGTTTCAACCCCCACAGCTATGTTAGCAATTTTGTTTTTTGTTTCCTCAGAAAGGTTTTTTAATTTTTTTAGTTCTTCAGAATCATTCCTAAGTTTACGAATAGCTTCTAGTTGTTTTAATTCGTTTTGAGACTTAACAGCATTTGATATTGCACTAGCTGTACTACCTATAGCAGCTGCTCCTTTTGCAGCAGATGAAATCAAATCTTTATTATTTTTAATTAAGTTAACGATACTTCCAATACCAGAAAAGATGCCAGCCCCTTCTTTTTGAACGGCACCTGCGGTGCCTAGGAACTTTTGTGTTCCGATTGTTTCTACACTGTCATAATGGTAAACAGATTTCATAGATGGTTCATGAGCAATTTTTTGATTTGAAGCAAAATGTTTAAGATTGTGTTTATAAATTATAGGCATTTTTTAGGATTAAATTTGACTTTTGGGAAAAATATTTACGTTAGGATTTACGTTTGTGAATGGACAACAACTTCGAGATAACTTTATTAATTGACTGTTGAACTTTATCTATTGCGTCAAGCAGCGTGTGATGTACTTTAATTTCTTTTCTATTAACTTGCATTTTCTCCTGATTTATCTTCAATGCCGTTTGAAGTGCATTTAACTTAATTTTAAGAACATCTAATTGTCTTTTAACAGAATCTAACTGTTCTTTATTTTCTTTAGAGTTTTCTTGTAAATTTTTCTTTAATTCATTTTCTAGATTGATTTTAAGATTTTTCATTTCATCAACTTTTTGATTAAGCGAGTTTACTTCATTTATTATTCTATTCATCTTTTTCATTTGTTGAGTAATTTTAGAACTTAATTCATCAACACTTTTTTGGAATGTAGTTTGTAACTGCTTTAAATTTTTTTTAATTCTTTCAGGTAGATTTTCTATTTCATCTTCTAATTGTTCTTTCAATAGTTGTATCTGATGTTTATTTTTAATGACTGCAGATTTTAACTTTATAGAAAGTAATATTAAAATTTTTGATTGTTCTGAAATCTTTTTAAAAAGTTTTGCTATATTTGCTTCTAGCTCTCTATCCTTTTTATCAAGTTTTAATAATTTTTCGTTTAATGATTTGTCATTAAGTTTAAGCAACTTCAATTCATTCATCAGTGGAACCAAAACATCGTTTATATATTTTTCTTTTAAGTCATTGATTTGTGTATCAACATATTGTTTATTTGTTAACTCTGTATTTTGTTGCGGAAGAATAGAAAGATGCAATGGACCAGATAAAACGTCTCCAGTTTTCATAATATAATTTTCTATCTCTATTTCTAATTCACGATTATTCGGGATATATGCACCTCCACCAACATTTGGTAACATCATTTTTTAACAATAAAAAAGTAAAATTTTTTCTAATAAAAATAAAAAAATGGAAACCCCAAATTTAAAAAAAATATATTCGTCCGCATCATCCTGTTCTTCTTATTCGACGAGATCAACGGGATTTGCAAATAAATGTTTTGATAATAATAATAATAATAATAATACTATTACAAATCCATGTATAGATGTTAATCTTTTGTTTGAATTACAAGCCGAAATATTTAGAGAACAAACAAAAGGTTTACCTTCTATAGAAACTAATTATTGTATTTTTCCAGGTGATCCATTTATTAAATTTATGGAGATTGTAAGTAAATATAATGATGTAGCTTATGTTGAATTAAATAAAGAAAATATGGTTATAATAGGTCATAATAATGTATATGGGTTTATCAGAGCAGTTTTGCCGATTAGTAATACTGATTGGATAGAAACTAAAATTATTAATTATATCAATATTAAAGAATTAGTTAAAAAATTAAAATCTTTCTCAAAGGAAAAAATTAGATTATTTGTTGATGAACAAAACCAATATAACATTCACATAGAGAGTAAAAAACATAATGAAGAATTATTATGTCAAGTTTATTATAGAGACACAATTTATAAACAAGAAACATTAGAAATGCCCCAAAGATATGATGATGATACGTATATAGGATTATATTCCAACTTAAATATTAATTTATTAAAATCTTATATAAATGGTTTAGCTCAACAAGAGAAAATTTATATGTGGACAACACCTTATACTATTAACAATGACCATAATCATAATAAACGAACCGAAGGTTCTAGGGCTTTGCTCGATCTTAAAGAATCTTATGATAATAATGATGATAATAATATAGATGATGATTCTGAAACATCTGAAAATGGTGTAAATGGTAAAAAAGATTATAAAAATATTAGTAATTATAAAAATTTATCTAAATTTCATTTTCTTACAATTGAAAATAATAATGATGGTATAGTTGAAGATACTGTTAGACAACTATGTGTCGGGTATACAAAATTTAAATTAGGATTTACATCTAATCAATTTAAAATTTTATCATCTTTAATAAAAACTAAAAGTGATTCAGATTATAGTGGTGTTATTAAATTTTCCAAAAGAGAACAAAGACCAATATTTTTCTCTATTATATTATCAGATAAGAAATGTAATTTAGAATTAGATATTCCTATCAGGGAATGGTATCCAATCCCAAAAAGTGTAATTTATGATGATGATGAAGAATCAATTTATGATGATGAAGAATCAATAGTTAGTGAAAATAAATTTAAATTATCTTTTGATAAAACATTATATGATGAAACTTAATATGATAAAACTTAATATGATAAAACTTAATATGATTAAACTTAATATGATAAAGAAAAAAAATAACTAAAGAACGTGTAATATATAATAATATAAAATAACACTCAAGTCCTTGATATTAAAATGTTTATATCTAAAATTAAAACACAAATTTTTTCTTAAATTTTCTCTAAAAAAATAAAAAAAATGGAAAATACCAAGTTTTATTGTAACTTATGTAAAAAAAAGTTGCAAACAAAAAGAAGTTATCAATCTCATTTAAAAAGTAAATTGCATTTACAAAATGTAGAACGAGTTGATGAAGGAAATATATTAAAATTAAATAGTTATAAAAACTATCTAGAAACATTGTCTACTGATATAAAAGTTAAAAAAATGTTTGATGATTATTCACATTCGGAATATAAAAAAGTTTTTAATAGTGAAGATGAGACCCTACCAGATGGAAGATATTTATTTAGCGATACTGATGAATTTGATGAAGCTGAACGAACCGATGAAGCGGTAATAGATATAAAATATTTATTTAATGAATCTGTTCGAACCGAAGGTTCCAGGGCTTCGCCCGTTGAACATAATGAAACCGATGAAACTTTTATAATGTATTAACAAACTTTTTCAAAATATTTAAGAAATCTTTCAAATGTTATATGAATGTAGAAGTACTTTATACAAAAAATGGACCTGATGGAATTCCTGAAGAAATAATACAAGGACATTTTACAAATTCACAAGAAATTCATAATGTAAATGATATACAACCCATATTTGAATCGATGATACTTAAATTAGAAAATTGTATAATTGAAGCCCAGTTACGTGAATCTGGTTGGAGATTTGTTAAAATACTATCTAAGAAAATAGTAATTGATAAATATAAAAATAATACTGGTGGTAGTTATGTTCCTTTGCCTTTCAGTTCACCACAAATAATCAACATAAAAAATGAAGATGATTATTGTTTTCTGTGGAGTATTATAGCACATTTACATCCTGCAGAATATCATAAAGAAAGACTAAGTCATTACAATAAAGAAGAATACATAAATGAATTTGATCTTTCTGATGGCTTAGATGAATTTCCATATGATTATAATAGGTTAAAAAAGTTTCATAAAAAGAATAAAAATTTAATAGAAGTAAATGTTTTTGAATTAAATGTGAATTATGTTTCTATTGGTAAAATTACTCCACTTTACTCAGATTCAAAAAAAGTTTATTTGAATAATAAAAATTTATGTCAATCAGAAATAGTATATAATGATAGGGGAAATTACATGCATCATAATATTTTTTACCAAGGAAATATAATATGTACTGAAAAATTTGAAATGATAAAAACACTATCACCAATAATGATTCGTCATAATAATTATAAAGGACGTAATTATAATTATGATTATGATTCCGATTATTTATCTTTATCTTTAGAATATCAACAAAAATTACAAAATTTAAATGAAATTTTACAAAAATGTAAAACAGATTATCAACAACAAACAAAAATACTAGTACAAGAATATGGCCATAAATATCAAAATAAGATAGAAACGATTCAAAAATTAAATGAAGAAAATAATGAAGACAATAAAGAATTAAATAATGAAGAAAATGAAACCAATCAAAAAATAAATGAATCTTTAAAAAAATGTCTACAACAATATAAAGAACAATATGATAAAGAATATAGTTATCAGTTACAAATATTAAATCAAAATTTTCATCGAAATACATTTAATCTTACAAAAGAAATTGATGAAACACATGAAATATATCAAGATAAATTTGAAAAACTAGAACAGACAAAACAGCCAGCACAAGCGAATATATTATATTATCAGGGTCATTTTATATTGTGTAAAGATGTTTCTATATTCACAAAAACTTCAGATAATGCCAATTTTCCTTGTCTCCAATGTATGACAAGTTTTAGAACTAAAGAAGAAATGAATAGACATTTGGAGAATTGCCAACAAAATGAAGCAGTCAGAAACACATTTCCTAAAGATGATTATTTAGAATACAATAAATGGTATTTTAAAAATAAAGTACCCTTTACTATTTATTGTGATTTCGAAGCATATAATGTTAATATGACACAAAATCGAACGGAAAGTTCCAGGGCTTCACCCGATTCTGAAAATTATAATTCTGAAAATGGTACGGGCCAAGCCCTAGAACCTTCGGTTTTTAATTATGAAAAAAGTGCAGCTGAACAAAGTAAAGAAAAATATTTATTTGAACAAAAACCATTATGTTGGGGAATGTACATTCATTCAAATTATCCTGAATTATTTAAATCAGAATATTTTCAATACTATGGTGAAGATAGTTCAGAAATGTTTACAAAGAAAGTAGAAGAATTACAAAATTATTTTTCACAATTGCTTGAAACAAATATTCCAATGATGCCATTAACAGAAAAAGAAAAATTAAATTTTAGTAATGAAACAAAATGTTATTACTGTGGAAAAGAATTTACAAAAAATTATAAAAATCGCAGAGGTAGATATCTTGATAAGGTAAAAGATCATGATCATCTAAATGGATTATATAGAGGTGCAGCACATAATTCTTGTAATCTTAATGCTAATAAATTTAAATATAACTTTGTTCCTCTATATTTCTATAATGGTTCTAAATATGATTTCCATCTAGTAATGAAAGATTTATTTTCATCTGAAAAATTACAACAACAACAAATAAATGTACTATGTAAAACAGAAGAAGAATATTTTTCAATGCAATTAGGTTGCATTAGAATTTTAGATGCATTTAGATTTTTTACTCCTTATTCATTAGATGTTATGGGAAAAACTTTGAAATCTGAACAATGTAAAATATTAAATAAATATAATTTAAAACCTTTAAAAGGAATATTTCCGTATGAGTATATAACTGGAGATTTTAATTCTGTGAATAAAATTATGGAAGAAGAACAACTTCCTCCAATAAATAAATTTAAATCAACATTAAAACAATCACAATTATCTGACGAAGACTATGCAGAAGCTGAAAAAAATTGGAGAGAGTTAAATTGTAAAACAATGTATGATTATACAATGAAATATCTTCAGATAGATGTATTAATACTAGCTGATCTTTTCGAAAACTTTCGTGACATGTGTTTAGAATATTACGGAATAGATCCATGTTATTGTTATTCTACACCAGGTTTAACATGGCTAGCAGGATTAAAACATACTGGTGTTAAACTTAAACATTATAAAGAAAATACATATGATAAATTATTATTTTTTGAATCTGGAATTAGAGGTGGAGTTTCATCAGTTTTAGGTAATCGTTATGTACAGTGTTACAATAAAAAAGTAAATCCTGATGATTATGGAATAATGAAACCTTTATCTCCAGAAGAAAGCGATCAGTTTATAAAATTGTTTAATCAAAATATAGAAGGACTTATATCAAATGAAGATAGTCAAGCAGCAGTTGATGAAATCATGAGAGAAAACTATTTGTTATATTATGATTTTAATAGCTTATATTCTTCTTGCATGATACAAGAATTACCAACAGGTGAAATGTCATGGTGTAATATTCTTGATTATCAAAAAACATATGATGGAAATTATAATCATGGTTATATATATGAAGTTGATTTAGTATACCCTGATGAAATAAAAGATAAAACAAAATATTTTCCTTTCTGTCCCGAAAACAAAATTCCTAATATAGAAGATTTTTCAGATTATCAAAAATCTTTAATTCCTAAAAAATACAGACCAACAAAAAAACTTATGTTAACACAAAGCAATAAAGGAAAGTAAGTTGTTGAAGGAAGAATGCTAGATTGGTATTTAGATCATGGAATGATTCTCACCAAAATACATCGAAAACTATTTTATCAAAAATCTAGGTGGTTAAAAAATTATATAGAGTTCAATATTGAAAAACGTAAAATAGCTAAAAGAAATAAAGATGATTTTGGAAACGTGTTCTTCAAATTAATGAATAATGCATTTTATGGTAAGACTTTAGAAAATGTGCGTAATAGACAAAATATTGAAATAGTTTATGATAAAGATAGGTTTCAAAATTTAACAAGGAAACCTACATATAAAAGAACTACTAGATTTAGTGATGAACTATGTGCTGTACATTTACGTCGAATTAGCGTAAAACATGATAAGTTTAATTTCATTGGTTTCACTATATTAGAATTAGCTAAACTATTTATGTATAGATTTATATATGATTATTTAGCACCTGCTTATGGCAAAAACTATAAATTACACTTTACAGATACCGATTCTGTTTTCTTAGAATTAACAATACCGTATAATTCTACACTTGATGAAGAAATTAATAAAATAAAAGATATCATTCATGCTTCTGATTTATGTAAAGTAAAAGATGAATTAGAAGGAAATGAAGATTTCATAACAAAAGCTATATTTTTAAAATCTAAATGTTACTGTTATGATACAACTAATAATATTAAAACACATAAAACATTAAAAGGAATTTCAAAGGCATCAGTGGCTAATCAAATAACATTTCAAGATTATAAGAATGCATTATTTAATAATGAAATAAAAACAGCATGTAATTATAGACTTAATTCAAAAAAACATAAAATGTATTTAAAAGAAGAACATAAATTAGCATTAGATCCATTTGATGATAAAAGAAAAATTTTACCTGATGGAATAACTACTGAACCTTTTTAATTTTCTAATTTCTAAGATAGACAAATTTGATATATACATAAAATAAAAAATCATAAAATATTATAACACTATATTTGTATATTTTTTATCACTCGGTAAACAAATGTTCTATAACTCTATCATGAATTTTTTTATCAATATTAACTGTAATGAATCCATAATCTTTTGACCAAGCATTGTTACACGATTGTTTAAATTCATCTTTATTTCTTACACATAAATCTCTTAACAAATCACTTAAGTTTCTTGCATTTATTTCAAATAGTATAAATATATTTGCATTCTTTCTAATAACACTTCCGTCTAATGAATACATACTTTGTGTTAAATAAAAAACACTACAGTTATTATGTCTACCTCTTGTGAAATAATTTCTCTGAACTGACTGATTTCTATCATTAACACAATCATCAAAAATTACACAATGTTTCATTGTTTTATCTAGTTTACTAGGATCTTGCATATTACCACTATCATCTATTAGTTGTATCTTTATATGCTTATTTTTATTGGTTTCAACTAACTGATTATTTTTTTGCTGCTTCTTCACACCACGAACTTATTTCTTCTTCATCTTCAGATTTTTCATATTCTTTGAATAATGAAGCAATTGCTGTTTTTTTAAGATTATTTTCAAATCCATATTTTAAAAATTGATAGACGGGTTGTTCTGCCGTTGTTGTATAAATTATAAGATTGTTATAATCCAAAAAATTTGGAGTCGTTAAAATTTTAAATAATAGATACGTTTTTCCACAACCTGATCTTCCGCAAATAACTGACAAAACTTTATTAGATAAATTTGGATGATGAGTAAATTTAAGTTTTTTTTATTAAATGGAGGTAGTTCACTCATTTTTTAATGAAAAAAATTATTTTTTATTTTTTTTTTATTTTTTGTTTCTAAAGAAGAAAATTATACTTCTCTAGCTTCGCGTAGGAGTTTATACCTCCCGAACCAAAAGATCTATCATAATCTCTTCACCTCCAAAATTTATTTCTTGTCCTTTTTCATCAGTGATTCTCATGTTAATGTTGTTAATAGTTTTTCTTGTAATAGGGAAATATATTAATGTTTGGGGAAATACATTTAATCTATAACCAATGGGTACAGTAAAAGCTGGAAAACTGAATATTAAATTTGACAATTTACCATTTATATATCCTCCTTCAATAATGTCACAATGTACAACAATTGAATTTATTTCAGTTATTTTTGGAATCTTCTCACCTAAATGATAACCTTGACTATAGGTTTGTTTATTAAATCCTAATAGCTTTGACAATGATCTATCATGATTAAAATCAACTTGATGATTTTCGTCTAAAGTAAGAGAAAATTTATTAACTGCCGGTTCAACTGCAAAATGTAATTGTTTCTTATCTTTAAATGGTATACCTAAATGTCTCTTAATTTCATTTGATATTGATTCAACTTCGTAAGAACCAGGAAGAAAAGTTAATATTTTCCATGTTTTGCCTTTATCAGTAGAATATCTAAATTGATCATTCACATCTTTTATAACATTTTGAATAGTGTTAAATGTAGAGAAACTAGTCAATGCAATTTGATAATTTTTATTTTGTTCCAAATGTAGAATGGGTTCTAAATTACAAGTGTGTGATGAAGTAGTTGTTATAATTTTTAACGTCGTACTAAATTTTGATGAACCCAAAATCTCTGTCAAATTTTCTAAATGATTATTAATTTTGTCTAAATCTGCTGAACACATTTTTAAACTAAAAAAATTAAATAAATATTATAGATAAAAATCGTAGATAAAAATCATAGATAAAAATCATAGATAAAAATCATAAATAAAAATCATAGATAAAAATTAGAAACAACATATTTCAGCTACACTTTTATAATCCTCTTCATTTAGAATCTTCTTTTCTAACAGTCTTTTCAATATAGCATGAATTTCATTGAAACTAGAATTATGTCCTTCTTTTATTGCAGATATTAAAACATTTAATCTATTTAGTAATTCTTGTGGATCATCTGGTAAAAATATGGTTTTTTCTGTTTTCTGTTTTTCAGATAAACCTTTTCCTACTTTAACTCCCGTTGATAATAAATTTTCTAATTGTTTATAACGTCTAAGAGTTTTTACTGCACCAACTCTATCTAACATAGCTTTATATTTTATGAGATCTTCTACAGCATAATTATTTAAATCTGCTCCTCTTAAAAGATCAACAAAATTTCTATCTAAATTAAAAGGAGAATTATCTGGTGAAAAAATTAAACCTCGAAAAGGTTGTGGAAATATTTCTTTTTGTCCGAGATAAAATCTAGGTATTGTTTTTCCATCTATAAATGAAATAGAATGTTCAAATTGCATAGATTTTAGTAATTTCTTATTAATGTTTGATTCTAGTAATCCATAGTCATCTAATATAGTTTTGTGCTCTGGATCTGTTATATCAATTTGTTTATCATTATTTGTACTTTCTTTTTCAAGAGTTTTAAATGGTTTCATAGTTTTTTCAAAATCAGTTTTTACTTGTTCGGTTTGCTGCATTTTTTCAAACATATCAGATTGAATACCAGCTTTTATCATTCTATGTTGAAGATGCTTTTCTTTCATAATATTTCTTTGTTTTATTAACTCTTCTAATTGTTTTATTCTTTTAAAATTATCAGCTCTAATTTTATCCATTTTTAAAATATAATATTTGAATTTTGTGGTAACATTGGAATACAGCAAAAACATCTTACTGAACAAATTATTTTTTTATTGCTTTGTTGTTTGACATCTTTTCGTTTAAAGTTTTCTCGTTTTAAGTTTTGTTTAATAAAGTTTTGTTTAATAAAGTTTTGCTTAAATTTTCGCTTAAAGTTTTTAGCTCTTCTAAAAAAAATTTGTCATTTTCTTCATTAGAAATTTTACCATCACTAGAAATTTTGCCATCCTTTTTATTCTTATCATCAACTTTTTCTGTCTGTGATTGAAATGATATTTGATTTACTTCATTAGCTATTTGATCAAATTTTTCAATCTCATCTAACGTAATAACATTATCATCACATACTCTTTGAAAGTAGTAATGTAGTTTATCATAGACTTGTTTACTATGTAAATGCTTAGTTTTTAATGATTTTCGTTTCTTAGTTATTAAAGATTTATCTAACATTGTAACAAGTGAAGTTGCAAAAACACCCGTACCTGTTAAAGCTGTAGCAACTACTGGAATTACTAAAACACCTGAAGATATAACAATTGTTAAAGCACCTAAACTAATTGTTAAGAATATGCCAATTCCTTGTGTTACATTCTTAACTTTGTTCCATCTCTTTCTTAATTTTTTATAATACTCTAATCTTAATAATAATTGAGATTCCTTATCTTTCATATACCTAACTCTATCTTTGTGTTTTTCAATGTTCATTTTTTCGATGTTAATCTTTTCAATGTCCATTAAAGTAGAACTACGTTCATATGATAATGAAGGATATATTCTTGCGGTTCCTTCCACTTTTGTTTCTTCCATTTTTAAAGAAATATTTTCAGTCACATGATATATTTTAAAAACCTGAAAAACGGATTTAAAAGACGTTTTTAAAAATACTAACTTTATGATTTTCGGTGTCCTGGAACGGTCATGATTTTCAAGGTAAAAATTGTAATTCTCAAATTTGAGATTCTTAACTTTTATGATTTTTTGGTGTCCTGGAACGGTCATGATTTGAGCAATGAAAAATGTCATAATCACAAATTTGAGATTCTCAACTTTTATGATTTTTTCGGTGTCCTGGAACGGTCATGATTTAAGCGAGAAAATTGTAATTCTCAAATTTGAGATTTTGAAAAATTTGAAAAATTGGGTATTTTTAAAAACGCCCAAATTTATGAATTTAGGTCTTCATAACCTGAGAAAAGGGTTCAAATTCATGAATTTATGTCGTTTTTAAAAATGTCATTTTTTGAAAAAATTTTACTTTTTGAATGGACTAAATTCATGTATTTAGGTCTTAAAAACCTGAAAAAGGGTCTAAATTCATGAATTTATGTCGTTTTTCAAGATACTATTTTTTTGAATTTTATGGTGTCCTGGAACGGTCTTTTGCCCATTACTCATTTTCGATCTTCGGCTACATTTTCGATCTTCGGCTACGTGATATTTTTCGACCACGTGATATTTTTTAGATTACGTGATATTTTAAGACCGCCTAAATTTTCATACACGTGATATTTTGAGACCGCCTAAATTTTCGATTACGTGATATTTCGAGACCGCCTAAATTTTTGAAATTTTGATTTTTTTGAAAATTTGTCACTACCTAAATTTTCGCCCTTCGGCCTTCGGCCACGTGAAATTTGAAGTCTACCTAAATTTTAAAATTTTGATTTTTTGAAAATTTTGAAAAAACCCGCAAAAGTGTGACATCCGGCGCAAGCGAAGCGAAGCGTCGCGCCGGATGTCACACTATATACTACTTGGACGTGTGGGGGATACTCCAAATCGACGCACAGTACATGACCCGTGGTGCCATTGACATTGTATCGTCTCACCCATTCGTCGTTAATGTCCACCAAGTCCTCCGGTCGTACCCAGGCAAAACAGTACTTCATGGCCGCTCCGTATAAATTGTTAGCATCCACATAAAACAGGTGAGTACCTTCTTCTGCTTCAGCGCGGTGTTGATTCACAAATGTCATCCCTCCACGAATCCCTGCTTCAAACACGCGGTACATATCCACTTCACGCAATTTCTCCAACTTGACCTGTGTCTTCTTAAAGAAAAATGAATAGGTCAAGCCAGGTGTGCCGAAATAGCGGATGGGGTCCAATGCAGACACGTCGTGCATTTCACTTCGAAAGTGTTCGAAGATGTCTGCGAGCAAGGCTACATCCACTGTCAAATAATAGTGGATATAATCTTCAAACGTGCTGCACCCCGTCTCTGTCCACGCCTGTTGTGCCACAGCATAGTCGTCCTCTTCCAACTCCTTCTCACTCAAATCATTGTAAAATGCTTCCTTCGGAGGCAATTGAGTCTCGTGGATACGATCCCAGCAGTCAAAGTATGTATAGGGAAAAAATCCTTTCCGAATAGATGTGTGATCACAATTCGGATAGACGTCGCTCAATATGTGATTCGAGTGAGGAAAGTCACTGATGGTCGTTGACAAATTGTTCAGAGAGTCTTTCAAAAACTGACACGAATCGATGAACCGGAGTTTATACATGGTATTGGGTGCAATGGGAAGAAAGATGGTCACTCCCAACGTCTTGTCTCCTGACACATAAATGGGCTCGATCCTACACTTGTGATCCAGCTTGGTAAAGCCTTGTACAATCACCTGGTGACTGTCATACCCCTTCCAATTGTGAAACAAGATGTTTAATGTGGTCCGGGATTGACGTCGTCGCAGGTTACATGCATTGCACAGGGTTTGCAGATACTTGCCCATGATATGATCGTGGTCTCGCACCTTTGTCGTAGGTCCATTCTTTTCACCTTGCTTCGGAGGTTTCAAATCACATCCGCACATGTTACATTGTGCTGTCCGCTCATAGTCCCGCATATCGGCCTCCGTCGTTGTCATGTTACTGTACGTCGCTTGCATGTGATGAAACATGGACAAGCTCACCTGTCTGATGTGTGCAATAAAGGCAGGAATACACTCGTCCCCCTTATGGATCACCACATATTCTTTCATGTCCAGCGCCGGATGCCACACCACATAGGATCCCACATACGCTGCCATATGCTTCTTGGACACGGCATCAATCATACTCTCAATGTCCGCGTACATCACAGCGAGGGGTTGAGTGGTTTTCGCGTGGTCGATAAATTTGTGCGGTTTCGTATCTTCCGGGGTCGTTTCCATCTGGAAAAATCCACCATTGCATTTCGCTTGATGCTCCAGACGTTCTTTGTGTGCCATGTCCTTTGCCTTTCCATACTTTACAGCCTTCTCGTAGAAATTGAATCGTAAACTACACAACTCACATGTTTCAAAACGTTTCACTTGCGTTTGGCTCATGTTCCGATACCACATGCGAGCACATTTCTGGAAATCTGTCACGGGAAGAAAATGTCCAGACTGATCCTCCATATCGTACCGCGTCACCATCATCACCACATGAACGATGCGTGTGTTCTCCTTCACAGCTTGACGGACCGGGTATAATTGGCCCACAAATCCTTTACCGTCATGTACGTGGATACGAACAATTACATTGTTCTTCTTCTCGAAATCCTGAATATCCCGTGTATTCATCAACCCCTCTGACGTCATCATGGAAAAGTCTAGATGATAATACTGGTTCAAATTCAACTTGCGCACTGCAGGAAGTCGATTCTGATAACTGTCATAGGATGTCTTGGTGCGGGAATCAACACGTCCACGTCGAGGAATGCGATTGTCTTGGTAGGCAAGCGCATAGAGGACACTGTCTTGAAAACAATGCGATGTATACTTGTTGCACTCAAACACACATATGCCTTTGGAGAGCTTGATATCTCGGGGGATAGGAATCGGTGCGCCCATGCGAAAATTAGGGATGGAACTTGTTTGAACCAGTAACTCCATCACTTCTTTCACCACAAATCCTGATCCGTCTTCTTGATAGTCTTCAATAAAACCTTCAATCTTTGACACAATGTCATGGAACCATGCATCAAAGTTACGTGCTTGGACGCCTTCGTGAATGTATGAGGGTGTGGAGATGTCTCTCACTTCCTCTTCACCCGTCGACATATCCATCTTGGCAAACTTGAGTTTCATACTCACAAGCACTTTCACGTCCTCGTGGGGGTGTTGTTGCACAATGACACGATACAAGTCCGCATACATTGAATTCAAATATGTCCTCCATTCATTCGTGGCTTGAGGAGGGGTAAATCGATAATTATACCCGCGACCATCCATGAAACGTTCTTCCTCCACAGCTGTACCGCCCTC
Organism: Prostheceraeus crozeri; assembly: GCA_907163375.1. Lineage (NCBI taxonomy): Eukaryota > Metazoa > Platyhelminthes > Polycladida > Euryleptidae > Prostheceraeus > Prostheceraeus crozeri. Next base: position 50,233 of record CAJQUW010016748.1, on the reverse strand, counting down.
TTGCATGAACTCAAACAGGTAGGGGCACAAATGCTCATCCCATCCTTCCGCTTCAGCATTCACCACTGCATCACAGTAGCGACACCGTCCCACACACGCGTGCTTATGGTACGTCTCCACGTCGAAACTTCCGTCGCAATCTAGACACAGCAAGTCATTGTCGTCGCCATAATTAAACGCGCGGCAATCGTGTTCGTCTCCATACCATTTACAGCACGTCCAACAATAGTTGCGACCCGTCTCCGCTGCTCCATGGACAATACAGTCTTGAAACCGAGAGAAGGACTGGCGGCAGAATTCACACGTGTACTGCATGGTTAGAATGAGAATGATTTTCTCTGGCAGCGCCTTGACTTATATACCCTGCCGTGACTCATCAATTGCCCCGGCGCCAAGTGCTCCCATTGGTGCTCCGCTTCATGTCCTCTTAGCAACCAAGTGCGCCGATGCGTGGGCGTGTGCTCCGATGCATGTCAAGTGCTCCGATGCGTGGGCGTTTGCTCCGATGAATGGGGCAAGGTCATGTACTTTAGTGAAAAGTGGGGTGAAAGGGGCTTACCTTGTCTACTCACATGCACTACTTCAAGAGAATGCATAATGTCCTACTGTCTTAAAGAAAATACATAGCAAGAAATTTGGCAAAATTAAAATTAAACATGCGACATACAGATGTGCATGTACAGACGCTATCAAATAACAAATAATTTTCTGAAGGAAATGAAAAAAATGATCTCAAGTTTATGACTGAAAGAATTAGCGAATCCTATGCTCAGAAGACTCCTTGCCTAGGGGAAGCATACCTATTGCAATTGCAGGATATGATTGTTGGCATTTGAAACGGGCACACTTCACCTCATTTCGGTAACTATGCTGTTGGAGTGTCAGCGATGAACTCGAATGGTCGTGTCATTCTGCCGTTGACATGTCTATACTTAATAAATGATTAGCTTCCTGATCCGTCAAACCTAAATCACCATTCCATTCAGCGCTTGCTTCATAATTAGTTATTTTTGATATAAATCATCAATTACAAGAATGATCAGGTAAGGAATAAAAGGTGGATTAAGCATCAGCATATTGAGCTCTCGAGTATTCTTCAAAATAATTTCAAAAGACTTTGAAACTTGATATTTTAACACGATATAATTTGAGAAAATGATATTTAAAAAACTCTTGATTTTGCGAAATTTTTAATGCTTTTTTCATATTGTCATTTTTCAATTTGATCATGAGACATTTTACCACATTTACATATTTGTTCGATAATTTCTGTTTGAAAGATGTTAATCCATAAAATTGTTATTCACTATCTGATGAGTGCGGAAACTCGATTATCCCCAGGTTTTCAAATTCGTCTAAAATCTGCAAAAATATATCAATCGTCACCAAGCTTCGGGTTGACGTAGGCCTACTTAAGCATATTTTCTACCTACATCAAAACTTTATGCAGATCGGACAAGTACTTTTTGCATTATAGACGATAACGTGAAGCGCAGCGATGTCAAACGCTTCATTTGACTTCGTCTATCCGACGCATTATTATTGCTCGTGTGTATATTGTTCTCTCTCCCTCGTCTTCTCATCCACTACTGCCATTTAAAATCTTCATATGACCACTGCCTTGCCACAACTTTTTTTAGTTGAAAATATGTTAGTGTAAGGGATCTGGCCTGGTCATCATCGCTTCACGAGTTGTCGGGGAATGACTTTGTTGACCTCATCGTGCGCTTAATATCTGGCCTGCAGGGACAGCATTAAGTTCAAACATAATGCTGCTATTTCTTAATAGGGATAAGACTTAGCAAATCTGAATGAATGTCAGTAAACAGATGAATAAGTCACACGATCACTTAACTAATAGCACTTCAAGTTTTCGTGCTTTTAATTAAATTTAACAGGTTATCAGCAACTTTCAAAACATAGGAAGCTGACATACATGTAATTTTCCTAAATTTTTGAATCCTACATTTTCACTTATCGTAATATTTTTATTGCATAAAATGATTGAGATTGATTATATTTTCTCACCTTGGTCTGGAATCTTGTCATGTAAAAGAGCATTTGATCTTGATAACCGTCCCTTTTCCGCGCACGTGATAAAGAAGGTTCGATTCCGCATCTTGTTTGACAGGATTTATAGGATATGATCTCTTCCTCACTTGTTTGACGGAAATGCAATCCTTCACGACGCTACAAAGTCAGGTGAAACTTGAAGACAGCAATTGTAAATTAAGTTCGCATTGGCTTTCCGTTGAAAAGTCATTGAGTAACTGCAAAGCGAATATTAACCGAAACAGTCCATCAGAAAATGACTTTGACTTTTTTTCACGCTGCTAATGCCGAATTCCGAGTTTCGACTTGACACCCAAGTGCTGTCAGCTTAAAGTGTGGCGCATTAATACGTTTTGCCAAGACTGCAGTAAGAACAGACGTCGTTGATCGATCCATGTTAGCATAGCAACTTTGTATGAATAGACTTCTGCGTCACGACTGCTGACTCACTCACCTCCTATCCTCCTATATTGAAAGCATATGCCAGACTTCAGAAAACTCAGATGGTTTAACAATAACATTGTTGGTGAAATTATGAAATACAATGAAACCCGGACTGAAGAGGGATGGATCTTGACTTCTTGTTTTGATACCTAAATTGACAACTGCCATGATAGTCGATTGTCAATCAAGAAAGTATACTCTATGACATTAAAAACGATCCACTTGATATAGAAAATCTCAATGGAAGTGGACGGCTTTTATTTCATACTGCACTGACCAGGATGTCTATGCATCAAATTTGTCATGCTAATATAAAGCAGCTATCCATTGTCGATATCTTTGGCATAGTTGATGCATTTCAAATTCGACCTTTTATCACTATCAAGCAATTCTTTCTCACTAAATTTGAAGCAAAAATGTCGCAATCAGAGTTTGTAAAAGGAATGGCTGTTGGAATGTGGAAAGAGTTGCAGGTTTGTTGGACGGAAGTTGGGTGTGTCACACTCCACTGTGAGCAGGTGGTGGAGTCGATGGAACAATGATGGAAATGTTAAAAGAAGGAAAGGATCAGGGAGACCGAGATTGACAAACAATGCTACCGATAGGAAGTTGGTTATCTCAGCAAAGCGCAATCGCTTTAGTGTTCCTCGACTGGCCATCAACTGGAAAGCTGCAGCAGGAATTGCATGCAGTATACGAACAGCATATCGCCGTCTAGCAGAAGTGGGCCTGCTGTAAGAATTCCTCTAAGTAAGTAATGCGAGAATTTCACACAATGACGTTGTTTCACTGCCAATTTTTTTCTCCGCAGGTCTCGAACACAAGGGAAAGCGTGTGGAATGGTGTGAGCAGCATCTGTCGTGGAGCACAGAGGAATGGCGTCAAGTGATGTGGACGGATGATTCCCGTTTCACTTTGGATTTTCACGATGGTCGCATTAGAGTGCATCGAATGGTTGGTGAGAGGTATTCACCCTGCTGCATATCTGAGCATGACCGCTATGGTGGTGGTAGCGTGATGATCTGGGCCGGTATCTGGTACGAAGGTCGAACTGTCGCAGTCATTGTGAATGGGAACTTGAACGGAGAGCAATATTTATCGAATATCATATCTCCAATCGTCATCCCAACGGTAAATGAACTCAACCTCATATTCCAGGATGACAACGCTCGACCACACAGAGCTCATTGTGTAAGAACAGAGATAGTGAGATCTGGAATTCGCATCCTCCATTGGCCTTCACGCTCCCCCGACCTGTCTCCGATCGAACATGCTTGGGATGAACTTGGTCGGAAAGTGAGAGATGCATATGATCATCCGCCATCAACACTGACAGCTCTTTCAGAGAGACTCATCGATCAATGGTCATTGCTGGATCAAGAACGGCTTGATCATCTTTGCGACTCGATGCCGATGAGACTTCAAAGCTGCATTTCAGTGCGGGGAGGACATACTCGGTACTAATGTCTCCCATTAGTTCAAATATAATGTTTTATATAAAATGCTATCTTATGATTCATGAGTGTGAGTGGAATAAAGTTCATATATTTGAGTAGATCATTTTTTATGTCAGGCAGTATATATAGCTAATTTCTACAGTACGACGAAAATCATAGGTTTCTACATGAACTATGAGCTTCCGATAAGCTGCTTTCACAAGTGTAATATCATTCCGAATACTAAGCTCTACGCATGATCATTTTAATGTTTATACCAGACCTTTAAATAGTTCTAAAATTATCTTGATGAAACACATGCATCAACTGGCCATTTAAACATCACTTTTCCTACGCTGTCACGTGTGTCTATACTTGGTATAGGCCTTTTACCGCAACACAACTGTAATTGTGGGCCATCAACTATTCCCGCGTTTAATATGCATTGATCTGGTGTACAGTAAAATACACCCAAGTTACGTGTGACGAAAATATTTAATTGACTGGGATAAGTAATGAAGCATTTAACATTTTTATGACAATGGCCCAGATTGGCTTTGTATATTTACTAATCTGCCTCATTCCAAACGAATCAAGCAAATCAGCAAGAGCTTATTAGCCATTCAAAATTATTATGCCGCTTTTGTGTGATCATTTAACGCCGTGAGAAGCCCTTCAAGCTGATGACGCTTGATAAGAACAGAAAAAAATATTGCTTGCTCAGCCAATTTAGTAGGCGCTTGATATGGGCCTACTAAGCATATGGTGATCATGCTTTGCTTGATCAATTTAGTATGTGCTTGGTATGTGCCTAGTAGGCATATCGTGGTTTGCGTGTTATTATGTCGCGTACTAAGTTTCCGCGCGCGTACCATGACGCTAGCAAGCAAAACATAATTTTTTTATTCGGGACGTTATAACAACATCAATCTTGCCTTACACGTAGGATCATTGCTTTATAGAGTGACTCACGCATAGAGTGCGCGTGTCCTCGCCGTCTTTGGCGCGCATTGACTTACTTTGCGTTTCTTTTAACAATGCGTGACCTTACTGTCTGGCCATACTGCTGCGCTCGTTTCGATATGCTCTCCTCAGTCGAACAGAAGGGCTGTGAATTGTAAAGCTTTCACGGGATGTGCCACCGACTTTTCATGCTGATTCTTTACATTGGCAAACTATGATTTCGTGAAGCTTCTTCGAATTAAACGAAATATGATAGAAGTGTGAATCGAATACCTGTGTGACTCAATTTCTGCCGATTCTCTCAAGTTTACGCGTGCGGATAAGGATAGAGCGAAGGCCACGTAAAAGAAGGTAAGACGATCACTCATGCTACAAACCAATTTCCATGAAGTGTGAGTTAAATTGTATTTTAGCTGTAAGCGTACTCATGGTCTCCTTCTTGAAATAATGTGCTTGAGATTGAAAAAAAATTTAAATTTTTTCTAGACCTACCGGTGCTAAAGTTTTTGATTTAAAAACAATGAATATTTTTATGAAATTCTGAAATTCAGTAGGAAAGTTCAAGCGTCGCATCATTTTCAGCGTGATCATTTTTATACTGTGCTTCAATTGAGGGTTATCCATTTCTTTTTCTCACTCTGACCCGGGTTTCATTCGGGAATAGATATTGGAGAATGTAACACGGCTGTTTTACTGGGTAGGAATTCAAAAACAGCTTATGTTTTGCTCCTTGTTCATCCGGTAGTAGTGCGTACTAGGTGTACAGCATCAAGGTTTCAGGTGGTATCAGGCAAGGAAACTAAGTAGGCCTATTGACAGAGGGTAACATAATAAATTGGAAATTAGTAAGATTTCTGCAATTTTTTAAGTGTCATGCCAAAATCATGAGTTAATGAAATTGAAAAACATGATACCCCACAAAGAAAAAGCTGTCTAATTTTCGACTTATGAAACTTGTCTAGATTAAGGGTCTTTATGGTCATTATGTCCACGTCTTTTTAACGGCAATTCCAGTCGAAAAATTTTCGTCTTATTTATCGTAATAAATTACATTAACATTCCCAATTATCCCTTAATTATTACCGATCCAAAATGATTCCTACTCCTATTTAACATCAGTATCATCTTTATTTCATTAGGAAAACAATGTTTATCACATTCATATATTGTTTCGAATAGTTTCGTGCATAGAACTGAGATTTGTTACAGTTTCTATAGCTTTGAACGAATATCCAAGGTCTCTTGCGACAACCCACGACGTTGGGATACTAGTCGCTGTCCGATTCATTGAGGAAAACTCCATCGAATAGGGATTTGAGAATGTCTTCCACCAACGATTCCGCTTCTGCAATCGATAAGGCACCCGTCACAATCACACTTTCGTTGGAAAAGAAGGAACAGTGCAAATTACCTTTGTGTATTAACGTTCCGGGAAACAGCTCGAACTCGTTGGAAATCACCGATGTCGATGGCAGCTGTTGAATGGTTTGCATGCGGTCCTTTGTATAGTTCCATTGACATTGAACTGTGCAGGATTTCGTGATTGGGTCGCTCACGTCCAATCCGTAGGGGGCGAGTAGTTGGCGCATCTCTTCACAAATACGATCGTACGTTTCAGAGAGTGGTTGCCCAAAATTTGGATACATCCCGGTGGAAAAATCTGTACAGCGACCGAATAGTTCCATCTCCAATAGACTCGACAAGGGCGTGATGCTCGGTATGTGGCCAGAGGGAGTTGCGGTAACAATGTCTGCAGTGGTATTGCGGAGGATGCTCTGAGCTCCACCATGCGGTTGCAGATCCTTGACATCTTTGACAGCGGGGTGTAGATACCCTTCTTCATATAGGCGATGGTTGCCGTATGGAAGACTCTGATTGGGTAAATACCAACACCGCTTGTCCTCCCAGATACTTAAGGCCTTCTTCACTTGCGTTACCGTTCTCATCTCCTGGTGTTGGGATTGGAGGAGGGTTTGTGACATTGTGGTAATCGAATGTTTTTCGAATGCGTCCAGATAATTCTGATGTTTCACTTCACGCTTCTTCGCTTGACACACTCCCTTCATGCGACAGTCGTGGATTTCTTCCTCATTACCTTTGAGGACAATGTAAGAGTACATCTTGGCACTCAAACACACAACTCCTTCACCATATCCCCCACACACTCATCCTTGAAACATCCCAAACGATTCGCATTCTCGGTACGTCTCTCTGGATGACCCACGGGATAATTTGAGGTATCGAGAACACCTTTCGCCTCCGTATCAATGAAATTCGGGATGTTTTCAAACGAACGCAGCACTTCTTCGCGTGTATACCGGCTGCGGACTTTGAGGAAGAAGGAGTCTCTGTCCCCACCAATGAGCTCCACTGAGGTGCACGTCTTGTTGGCTCTCCACTGGTCAAACAGCTTGTACATGATAATCTTGCTGTTGTCCAGGATGCATTGTCCGATATAAATGGGCTTGTTCAAGTCCACCTTGGTCTTGCGCACATTCACCACCACGGCTTTGTCGCTGATGTTGAAGAAGGATTGACAATAGGGATGACGTGTCCATTTGCTAAACACATTCGGTGAACGTACAAAATAGTGCTTCCCATATTTCCGCACATTCTCCATCGTCTTGCCATACAGTGCGTTCACCATCAACTTGTGGAGATTGCGGCGAATTTTCGTTGCCTTGGCACGTTCTTGCGTATGGTATTGTACATAGGGGCGAATATACGGTTCTTGATTGAAGGAGATCCCGTAATGAACCTTGGTGATATGTAAGCCCTTCTCCACATAATACTTGAGAGCAGCAATATGTACCACGTACTGTTCGCGATTCTCGTGCGTCATCATTAATTTGTCGGCTGAGTGAAAGGGTCGGTTCCCGTTCAACTCCTGCCATAGGTCTTGCATATAGGGAGACATGTCCTCCCATTTTGCCATCCCGCGGTAAGGAGACAATGGTAAATCTTCCGTGGCATCTTGGACGTGTGGGGGATACTCCAAATCGACGCACAGTACATGACCCGTGGTGCCATTGACATTGTATCGTCTCACCCATTCGTCGTTAATGTCCACCAAGTCCTCCGGTCGTACCCAGGCAAAACAGTACTTCATGGCCGCTCCGTATAAATTGTTAGCATCCACATAAAACAGGTGAGTACCTTCTTCTGCTTGAGCGCGGTGTTGATTCACATATGTCATCCCTCCACGAATCCCTGCTTCAAACACGCGGTACATATCCACTTCACGCAATTTCTCCAACTTGACCTGTGTCTTCTTAAAGAAAAATGAATAGGTCAAGCCAGGTGTGCCGAAATAGCGGATGGGGTCCAATGCAGACACGTCGTGCATTTCACTTCGAAAGTGTTCGAAGATGTCTGCGAGCAAGGCTACATCCACTGTCAAATAATAGTGGATATAATCTTCAAACGTGCTGCACCCCGTCTCTGTCCACGCCTGTTGTGCCACAGCATAGTCGTCCTCTTCCAACTCCTTCTCACTCAAATCATTGTAAAATGCTTCCTTCGGAGGCAATTGAGTCTCGTGGATACGATCCCAGCAGTCAAAGTATGTATAGGGAAAAATCCTTTCCGAATAGATGTGTGATCACAATTCGGATAGACGTCGCTCAATATGTGATTCGAGTGAGGAAAGTCACTGATGGTCGTTGACAAATTGTTCAGAGAGTCTTTCAAAAACTGACACGAATCGATGAACCGGAGTTTATACATGGTATTGGGTGCAATGGGAAGAAAGATGGTCACTCCCAACGTCTTGTCTCTTGACACATAAATGGGCTCGATCCTACACTTGTGATCCAGCTTGGTAAAGCCTTGTACAATCACCTGGTGACTGTCATACCCCTTCCAATTGTGAAACAAGATGTTTAATGTGGTCCGGGATTGACGTCGTCGCAGGTTACATGCATTGCACAGGGTTTGCAGATACTTGCCCATGATATGATCGTGGTCTCGCACCTTTGTCGTAGGTCCATTCTTTTCACCTTGCTTCGGAGGTTTCACATCACATCCGCACATGTTACATTGTGCTGTCCGTTCATAGTCCCGCATATCGGCCTCCGTCGTTGTCATGTTACTGTACGTCACTTGCATGTGATGAAACATGGACAAGCTCACCTGTCTGATGTGTGCAATAAAGGCAGGAATACACTTGTCCCCCTTATGGATCACCACATATTCTTTCATGTCCAGCGCCGGATGCCACACCACATAGGATCCCACATACGCTGCCATATGCTTCTTGGACACGGCATCAATCATACTCTCGATGTCCGCGTACATCACAGCGAGGGGTTGAGTGGTTTTCGCGTGGTCGATAAATTCGTGCGGTTTCGTATCTTCCGGGGTCGTTTCCATCTGGAAAAATCCACCATTGCATTTCGCTTGATGCTCCAGACGTTCTTTGTGTGCCATGTCCTTTGCCTTTCCATACTTTACAGCCTTCTCGTAGAAATTGAATCGTAAACTACACAACTCACATGTTTCAAAACGTTTCACTTGCGTTTGGCTCATGTTCCGATACCACATGCGAGCACATTTCTGGAAATCTGTCACGGGAAGAAAATGTCCAGACTGATCCTCCATATCGTACCGCGTCACCATCATCACCACATGAACGATGCGTGTGTTCTCCTTCACAGCTTGACGGACCGGGTATAATTGGCCCACAAATCCTTTACCGTCATGTACGTGGATACGAACAATTACATTGTTCTTCTTCTCGAAATCCTGAATATCCCGTGTATTCATCAACCTCCCTGACGTCATCATGGAAAAGTCTAGATGATAATACTGGTTCAAATTCAACTTGCGCACTGCAGGAAGTCGATTCTGATAACTGTCATAGGATGTCTTGGTGCGGGAATCAACACGTCCACGTCGAGGAATGCGATTGTCTTGGTAGGCAAGCGCATAGAGGACACTGTCTTGAAAACAATGCGATGTATACTTGTTGCACTCAAACACACATATGCCTTTGGAGAGCTTGATATCTCGGGGGATAGGAATCGGTGCGCCCATGCGAAAATTAGGGATGGAACTTGTTTGAACCAGTAACTCCATCACTTCTTTCACCACAAATCCTGATCCGTCTTCTTGATAGTCTTCAATAAAACCTTCAATCTTTGACACAATGTCATGGAACCATGCATCAAAGTTACGTGCTTGGACGCCTTCGTGAATGTATGAGGGTGTGGAGATGTCTCTCACTTCCTCTTCACCCGTCGACATATCCATCTTGGCAAACTTGAGTTTCATACTCACAAGCACTTTCACGTCCTCGTGGGGGTGTTGTTGCACAATGACACGATACAAGTCCGCATACATTGAATTCAAATACGTCCTCCATTCATTCGTGGCTTGAGGAGGGGTAAATCGATAATTATACCCGCGACCATCCATGAAACGTTCTTCTTCCACAGCTGTGCCGTCCTCTTGCATGAGCTCAAACAGGTAGGGGCACAAATGCTCATCCCATCCTTCCGCTTCAGCATTCACCACTGCATCACAGTAGCGACACCGTCCCACACACGCGTGCTTATGGTACGTCTCCACGTCGAAACTTCCGTCGCAATCCAGACACAGCAAGTCATTGTCGTCGCCATAATTAAACGCGCGGCAATCGTGTTCGTCTCCATACCATTTACAGCACGTCCAACAATAGTTGCGACCCGTCTCCGCTGCTCCATGGGCAATACAGTCTTGAAACCGAGAGAAGGACTGGCGGCAGAATTCACACGTGTACTGCATGGTTAGAATGAGAATGATTTTCTCTGGCAGCGCCTTGACTTATATACCCTGCCGTGACTCATCAATTGCCCCGGCGCCAAGTGCTCCCATTGGTGCTCCGCTTCATGTCCTCTTAGCAACCAAGTGCGCCGATGCGTGGGCGTGTGCTCCGATGCATGTCAAGTGCTCCGATGCGTGGGCGTTTGCTCCGATGAATGGGGCAAGGTCATGTACTTTAGTGAAAAGTGGGGTGAAAGGGGCTTACCTTGTCTACTCACATGCACTACTTCAAGAGAATGCATAATGTCCTACTGTCTTAAAGAAAATACATAGCAAGAAATTTGGCAAAATTAAAATTAAACATGCGACATACAGATGTGCATGTACAGACGCTATCAAATAACAAATAATTTTCTGAAGGAAATGAAAAAAATGTTCTCAAGTTTATGACTGAAAGAATTAGCGAATCCTATGCTCAGAAGACTCCCTGCCTAGGGGAAGCATACCTATTGCAATTGCAGGATATGATTGTTGGCATTTGAAACGGGCACACTTCACCTCATTTCGGTAACTATGCTGTTGGAGTGTCAGCGATGAACTCGAATGGTCGTGTCATTCTGCAGTTGACATGTCTACACTTAATAAATGATTAGCTTCTTGATCCGTCAAACCTAAATCACCATTCCATTCAGCGCTTGCTTCATAATTAGTTATTTTTGATATAAATCATCAATTACAAGAATGATCAGGTAAGGAATAAAAGGTGGATTAAGCATCAGCATATTGAGTTCTCGAGTATTCTTCAAAATAATTTCAAAAGACTTTGAAACTTGATATTTTAACACGATATAATTTGAGAAAATGATATTTAAAAAACTCTTGATTTTGCGAAATTTTTAATGCTTTTTTCATATTGTCATTTTTCAATTTGATCATGAGACATTTTACCACATTTACATATTTGTTCGATAATTTCTGTTTGAAAGATGTTAATCCATAAAATTGTTATTCACTATCTGATGAGTGCGGAAACTCGATTATCCCCAGGTTTTCAAATTCGTCTAAAATCTGCAAAAATATATCAATCGTCACCAAGCTTCGGGTTGACGTAGGCCTACTTAAGCATATTTTCTACCTACATCAAAACTTTATGCAGATCGGACAAGTACTTTTTGCATTATAGACGATAACGTGAAGCGCAGCGATGTCAAACGCTTCATTTGACTTCGTCTATTCGACGCATTATTATTGCTCGTGTGTATATTGTTCTCTCTCCCTCGTCTTCTCATCCACTACTGCCATTTAAAATCTTCATATGACCACTGCCTTGCCACAACTTTTTTTAGTTGAAAATATGTTAGTGTAAGGGATCTGGCCTGGTCATCATCGCTTCACGAGTTGTCGGGGAATGACTTTGTTGACCTCATCGTGCGCTTAATATCTGGCCTGCAGGGACAGCATACAGTTCAAACATAATGCTGCTATTTCTTAATAGGGATAAGACTTAGCAAATCTGAATGAATGTCAGTAAACAGATGAATAAGTCACACGATCACTTAACTAATAGCACTTCAAGTTTTCGTGCTTTTAATTAAATTTAACAGGTTATCAGCAACTTTCAAAACATAGGAAGCTGACATACATGTAATTTTCCTAAATTTTTGAATCCTACATTTTCACTTATCGTAATATTTTTATTGCATAAAATGATTGAGATTGATTATATTTTCTCACCTTGGTCTGGAATCTTGTCATGTAAAAGAGCATTTGATCTTGATAACCGTCCCTTTTCCGCGCACGTGATAAAGAAGGTTCGATTCCGCATCTTGTTTGACAGGATTTATAGGATATGATCTCTTCCTCACTTGTTTGACGGAAATGCAATCCTTCACGACGCTACAAAGTCAGGTGAAACTTGAAGACAGCAATTGTAAATTAAGTTCGCATTGGCTTTCCGTTGAAAAGTCATTGAGTAACTGCAAAGCGAATATTAACCGAAACAGTCCATCAGAAAATGACTTTGACTTTTTTTCACGCTGCTAATGCCGAATTCCGAGTTTCGACTTGACACCCAAGTGCTGTCAGCTTAAAGTGTGGCGCATTAATACGTTTTGCCAAGACTGCAGTAAGAACAGACGTCGTTGATCGATCCATGTTAGCATAGCAACTTTGCATGAATAGACTTCTGCGTCACGACTGCTGACTCACTCACCTCCTATCCTCCTATATTGAAAGCATATGCCAGACTTCAGAAAACTCAGATGGTTTAACAATAACATTGTTGGTGAAATTATGAAATACAATGAAACCCGGACTGAAGAGGGATGGATCTTGACTTCTTGTTTTGATACCTAAATTGACAACTGCCATGATAGTCGATTGTCAATCAAGAAAGTATACTCTATGACATTAAAAACGATCCACTTGATATAGAAAATCTCAATGGAAGTGGACGGCTTTTATTTCATACTGCACTGACCAGGATGTCTATGCATCAAATTTGTCATGCTAATATAAAGCAGCTATCCATTGTCGATATCTTTGGCATAGTTGATGCATTTCAAATTCGACCTTTTATCACTATCAAGCAATTCTTTCTCACTAAATTTGAAGCAAAAATGTCGCAATCAGAGTTTGTAAAAGGAATGGCTGTTGGAATGTGGAAAGAGTTGCAGGTTTGTTGGACGGAAGTTGGGTGTGTCACACTCCACTGTGAGCAGGTGGTGGAGTCGATGGAACAATGATGGAAATGTTAAAAGAAGGAAAGGATCAGGGAGACCGAGATTGACAAACAATGCTACCGATAGGAAGTTGGTTATCTCAGCAAAGCGCAATCGCTTTAGTGTTCCTCGACTGGCCATCAACTGGAAAGCTGCAGCAGGAATTGCATGCAGTATACGAACAGCATATCGCCGTCTAGCAGAAGTGGGCCTGCTGTAAGAATTCCTCTAAGTAAGTAATGCGAGAATTTCACACAATGACGTTGTTTCACTGCCAATTTTTTTCTCCGCAGGTCTCGAACACAAGGGAAAGCGTGTGGAATGGTGTGAGCAGCATCTGTCGTGGAGCACAGAGGAATGGCGTCAAGTGATGTGGACGGATGATTCCCGTTTCACTTTGGATTTTCACGATGGTCGCATTAGAGTGCATCGAATGGTTGGTGAGAGGTATTCACCCTGCTGCATATCTGAGCATGACCGCTATGGTGGTGGTAGCGTGATGATCTGGGCCGGTATCTGGTACGAAGGTCGAACTGTCGCAGTCATTGTGAATGGGAACTTGAACGGAGAGCGATATTTATCGAATATCATATCTCCAATCGTCATCCCAACGGTAAATGAACTCAACCTCATATTCTAGGATGACAACGCTCGACCACACAGAGCTCATTGTGTAAGAACAGAGATAGTGAGATCTGGAATTCGCATCCTCCATTGGCCTTCACGCTCCCCCGACCTGTCTCCGATCGAACATGCTTGGGATGAACTTGGTCGGAAAGTGAGAGATGCATATGATCATCCGCCATCAACACTGACAGCTCTTTCAGAGAGACTCATCGATCAATGGTCATTGCTGGATCAAGAACGGCTTGATCATCTTTGCGACTCGATGCCGATGAGACTTCAAAGCTGCATTTCAGTGCGGGGAGGACATACTCGGTACTAATGTCTCCCGATGCTCACATGGGATGATAGTCCCGAATTTCTTCATCACAGATGCACCATCCGTTGTGCAGCAGATGATGTCTTTGCACAGCTGCAAGCCGAAGCTGTCAATATGTGCAGTCAACAGTTCATTCAGACTCACGGCAGTCCCTGAACCGGGTACTCGGATTAGGCCCAGGTTGAATAGTTGATCCTTGGCATGAATATTGACGTTCATGTATTTCTTGTTGTTGAGTCCTGTCCATTCGTCCAATGTCAGCGAAAATCGCTCGCCTTTATCACGCCGCAGTTGCAGTTCAGTCTTGTATTGCACTTTCACTGTAGCGGCGAATTCAAGCACGCGAGCTCTAACAGTTGTCGAAGAAGTTGGAACTTTCACGCCATACGAAAGCAATGCAACTCGTAAGTCCTTCGATGTTATGAAAACGCTGAAAGGGATACCGTCCTTGGCAGCCATTCTAGCCAAGACTTTGTTCGTTGAATCGACGTTGGATTTGTAATAGTCTGTCATTAAACGAGGTTTTTTCGTCGGGGCTTGGTCACTGTCTGCGGCGGAGCTCTGTGTCGACGTACTGCCACCATCACCAGGTTGTGTCTCGTCACTCCTAGGATCAATTTCATGTTTCGTACGAAGATGAGTGAATAACCCTTTCGTCGATCCGCCCTTAGTGCTGATGATCACCGAACAAATTGTGCACTTTGCCTTCTCGTTCTTCACTCTCTCGAAGTGCTTCCAAGCTTTAGATTTCAATAGCAGTGTCATATTACGAAATGTTCTGTACTGCAACATGCGGAAGGAAGTCCAACGAAGCTTACGAATCCCACGAAGACATAGTGAAGCCAGGCGGGAAATGAGTGTATCAGTGTACAGCGGCAAAGTTGACACTAGAGGGAGCCACGAACTCCTAAGGCGGCAACAGGCGTCCAATTAGCAGAGCTATAATGGGAGTGTATCATTGTTTTGTGTAATACGAACAATGAAAGCGAAATGGGAAGATAAATTGGCTGCAGCGCCTACAGCTTGTTGACTGTGCCTGACCAGTGACCATCTGAGCTGCAAGTTGGACGTGATCATTGCGCAATGCGGGACAGCCGTAGAGCACGTGCTAAGTTTTCTCAGATTCCTATTGACGACACAGTATTACACACAGGCTTTCGAAGCTTTTGCTCGCAACCGCATCCTTTGTGGCGCCCAAATGTTGTCAATTGCAGACATGAAGGTCTGAATCGCTCATCGTAGGGGGCCTAACTAGCTAGATTAATTAATTGAATTGAGACATTCGGAAAATGTTTCCACAGCCCTAATACATTCTTCTCGTTTTAAAATTATTTCAGTGTATAGGATGGGATTATGCGTCAATAGTTAGCTACATATGTAACTGCACATATTACATATGTAATTGCATGTTGTCTGGAATAATGAGCGATAGCTGAGCCAGCACCTCAAGTCAGTACACTTGATCAGTACACTCAGTCACAATTTCTAGTGTACATTGTAATTGTATACTATTGTACATGTCTGGTGCTAGACTTCTCAGACAGTTTTAGATTAGAAAAGTGGGCATTCGGCCACCTACATGTAGGACTACGTCCAATTGTGACTACTTCAACTTGGATTCAGTAATCCCGGGATCCCGGACACCCAATCCCGGGATCCCGACTACCCCTGAAATTGGCTGAATCCCGGGATCTCGGGATCCCGGGTTGGAAGCCCTACTCTAAACGAAAAGTCAAATTCAAAAATGATTAGATTCAAACAAATTTCACGAAAACATTATTTTGTCGAAGAAAATGAACTATTATTTCACGAAAACATCGTATATTTTTACCACGGAATAATATAATTTATAAATTTGAAGTTCAAGACAATTTTTCTGTTTTGTCCCAAGTCACCCCATATTACGGTACCGCATTGCATTATCGATCATTTTTGAGTCAAATATACCAAATGCGTCAAATTGTCCGGACGCGTCAGGAAGTTTTCAGAATTTATTTCATGATTTTGAGTCAAATTATACGAAGTGCGTCAAAAAGTCTGACTTCAATATTCATTTACTTCAGCTTGAGTCAAATATACTTCTTGCGTCTAATATACCATTTGCGTCACGTATCGTATCTGAACTGACGAATTCAGTTGGTAAAAGTGGTTTTCTGCGCAAATTGTCCGACTTGCGTCATTGAAAATCTCCATGGACGGGCGACTTAAGACACGTACGAAGCATGGATTCAGTCATGAAGCACATGAAAGAATCCACCTCTGAGGTCGGGGTCGGGGCAATGGTTGGGCCCTCCTCAAAATCGATTATGTTTCTCGATGATCGTCTGGGGGCTGGAGGATTGAACTTCCATGTTGTGTTGTTTGGAGAAATCAATTGAGTATCGCCTTGGACCGGATCGTCGAGCTCTGATTCACTGAGTCGTCACTGTCTGATTCATTGTCGTCGCTGTTGTATAAACATACATCGAATTCACCATCACTGTCCGGTTCATAAACATCCGGATCGTCACCAGCTTCTGAGACTTCAGTAGTAAGTAAAACTCCACTTCTGGATAGCGCATGGCCGCCGTCGCTGAGTCCCCCCCCCTCTGGCACGGCAGAGTGTCGTGGTCGGCCGCCGTGGAGCTTCGTGTCTGAGTCCCCCCCCTCTGGAACGACAGAGGTTGTGGTCTGTCGTGGTGTGCCGGCCAGGTGGGTCCACGTTCACAACATGTTCGCTGACGTCCCCCCCCCTCTGGAACGACAGAGGTTGTGGTCTGTCGTGGTGTGCCGGCCAGGTGGGTTCACGTTCACAACATGTTCGCTGACGTCCCCCCCCTCTGCAACGACAGAGTGTGAGACTCGGGTGAGTTGGTCCGACCGCCTGGTTGACGTGGGCGACCGTCTAGGTTGACGTGGGCGACCGCCAGGATTAGTCTTGAGGCTATAGTGTGTGATGTTTTTGGTGCAATCTGCTGAATGTTGGGTTGTAAAATGGGTTGTTTCGAGTGGAAGGAGTGGTCGGATGAGAAAACGGAGGTCAGATTCGGATTCAGCGTGAAATTCTGCATCGGTAGGGTGAGTTTCAAGTCAATCGGAGAGAAAAAATTTTCGGCTGACGTCCCCCCCCCTGGACAGCTTGCTTCGATTTTGGCTTCCAGTGGACGGATTTTGTCGTGCGATAGCTCGTTTGAAAGCTAAGAGTGAGACAAATTCAGTGAAAGAATCGGCTTGTTCCTAACTGTCTTCGTTTAGATGTGAGACGCCATTTAAGATTTTGGGACATTGGCGAAAAACGACAGAGTTAGAATTTGGGACGTTTTGGGCTGTAGCTTCAAAACGAAGCATCGGATTGGAAAACGGAGGCCAGATTTGGAATCAGCTTGATGTTATTGTCCAATGAGGATCATCATCCAATGAGAATCAAGCATTTCTTTATAAATAGCGAGCCTTCCACAGTGAGAATCATTCCATCGTTGAATCACACGAGTGACGGACGCACATTTTCTCTCTCCCTAGTTCCCTGTTCTATTATCCAACTAAAATGGTAAGTCGCTACTTCCCTCCCTCTCCTCCCTTGAACGTAAACTTAATACAATCTTTTTTCATTTTCAGGCATCTACTCCATCTGCTGCACTAGTAGGACAAAATGGCGGTCAAACGTTACAAGGTTCGCTACGGTCAGATCATCTGCAACTGAGGCCAGTGGAAGAAACAACCAAGCTACATAATCCTACACCGCTACAGCGTAAATTTAAACAAGCCTTGCGTTATGATGATCATAGCGTAGTACTCCAAACGGGAATGCTCCCTTCCACGGATGTCAAGATAATGCACAATCAGTATGGGGACTACATACTGATCCCCGTGAGTCCGTACATTCGCCACCAACTTGATATTATTGAGGAGTACGTGACATTAAATATGGACATTCCTACTCCTCTTGCTCAAGAGTGGAAGGCGAGAGATGACAAGGATACTCCCTATAGAAAGATTTGGGATGGTAATCACATTTGCCTACCGGTATCACATTGGTGTACTTACTATAAGAAGGATGGAGATCATTCAATACCCATCAGATGTGATGAGCTCGGAGAAGGTACTTGGGATATCCTTTTCAAAGTGAATGGGCTATATTATGGTCGACACAAGGATAATAAAATAGCCTCTCTCTCCATGCATATGGAATCCATCCTATATATTCCGAAACCACCCAACGTGGACGACATAATTGATCAAATCCTTAACAGCAGTGGTACGAAGCGCAAGTCGGAGAAGAATGCTACATCAAAACGCAAATCAAAGAAGGAGAATTGCTAGTCCTTTCCTAACTCTACCCTATGACAATTCGCTTATGTGCTTTGAGTGTCGTAGACGTGGTCTTATTAGATACATTTTACTTCTTCGTTGCCATCATATCATTTGTGTATTTTGTCGTGAAAAGCATCGATGTAATTCTTCATTTTGTAATATGTTATAGAACGTTTCCTTAGATGTGTAAATTTCCGTTTTAGGCTTCTATCATCATTTTTATGGATTGTGAGGGTGAACCTGTACAGGAGCTCAGTGCTATTGCTATGAACAATTGGACATATCAGATTGTTAGTGTCTATCATCAACATGCCAACTGCGATCCCAATGTTGATCAATGGGCGAGAAAACACATTCATGGACTTAATCTGAAATATTTGCAAGACTATGGCTTTTCTTGTGAAAGTGCTCTTCTTATTGACTTTAAACGATGGTTAGCTGCTTTCAATGTTATACGCATCTTTTGTAATAATCCTGGTAAGGAGAGGAAAGTATTTCCCAATCTAATCATTGATGATATTTTGCTCCCGCCTTGGGATAGTAGAGTGAATCAACATTATCATGAAGTCACGAAACGTTTTAAGGATTTGTGTGTTCCTATTTTGTCTGTTCGTTGTAGTAGCTACGTTCATAACCAATGCTTCTTTCCTCCTTACCTCAACACTGCCAAAGTCCTGTATGGTTATCATTGCTCGCTGTATGATAGTTATCAGCTGTATCTATTTTATCTCTTTCAAACCATTGATTTATAATGCATGCTTGTTACCGTTATTCAATAAATGTTACTATGAGAAGAGTTGTTGTTTTCATGCAATGGATGGGTTAGATAAAGGGCGATCATGTCTTTCTCAAACGACTGCGGAACATTACGTTTTCATAGGCAAAGTTTAAAAGGAGCTGTTCAAGATTATGTGATAAAATTTCATAAAGATGAGACCGACATCGAAGCAGTGGTCGATGATGCTAGCACTCTTTTTCTAGAATTAATGAATACATTCTCTGATAGCATTATCATGGCGCGATTAGTTGCGAAAATTAAGTTTAGTCATTTTGGAAAGCAAGAGGTGGAAAGTCGATCTTTCCATTTTGCTTCTTACTCAATGGAAGTGGTAGATCACCCCCAAGAATTTTTTAAAAGGCATATGATAAAAATTGCTGAACGTCTTAACGCATTTAACCATCATGGTAGCAGTCTAGTGATTGAAGCGATTTCAGATATTCACATTCAACTTTCCATAAAGAAAAATTGAAAATGCAGTGGTACTTGATTGTGGCACAACTGGTTTTCGAGCTATGTCTGCTCACTCTCGAAGTATATTCCTTCTGTACATGCGTCTATTATTTAGAAAAGGCTAGCAAATTCATATCTTCAAAAAGACTTGCTATAGACATCAGTAACGGTGAAACTATGTGTTGCGATGTATGTAAGCGAAAGGATGGAAATGAAAAGCGCATCTTCAAGAGATGTAAGCATGCTTTTTGTCAACGCTGTTTCATACGTAATTGCATTCAACTTTGCCAATGTAACCACTGTGATATTGCTCATTTCGAGTGTCACTTATGTCGCAATAGTTAGTACCTATGCAAATGTGGTAAAGATAGGTTTTAGCAAACACTAACACGGAAAATGGCGAAACGTAAAAGTCAAAAGTTTTCTTCAGCCATTCAAGCTCTCCGACGAATGAAAGCAAATCAGCGATACAATGCTATACGACATGCTAACGATAAATTCATTTGTGAAATTATTTCTCATGTGAGGAAGTTGAGGACGAAGAAATTAGCGCCAAAACAACGAAAGTTACTTAAGCGATATGCTACGAAATTGCGTTTCATCTCCAATCCTAAAGTCTCCCTTCAAAGAAAGAGGAAAACTCTAACACAAAAGGGCGGTTTCCTTTCAGCAATACTTCCAATGATAGATCCTGCCGTGGGCAACCTATTGGGAAATATCTTTGGCTCTAAGCGTTAATTATGCAAATGTTGAGTCTCAAAGTAATAAAATGGATTTCAGACTTCAATGTGATAAAGTTCTGACTGTATCAGGTCCATCTCATGCAGGTAAAACTGTTTTCACGCTGAATTTATTGGATAAAAGAAGGGAGTTGTTTAAGGAACCTATCAATCGAGTGATTTGGTGTTATGGTATTTATCAACCGTCGCTGTTTCAGGAATTGCAAAGTCGCAACTTTATTCGACATGAAGGAATTATTCCAGTGGATAAACTTCAGTCTAATGATGTTGTTGTATTGGATGATTTATTAAAAGAAAGTAAGAATTCAAAAGATGTTACAGATATGTTCACTCGCGCAGCACACCATAAAAGGTGTTTTATCATCTATATCACACAAAATTTGTTTCCTGATGGAAAAGAAGCTCGTACACGAAACCTGAATACACACTATTATGCTATTTTCAAGAATCCGCGAGATAAAAGTCAATTTGAAATTTTAGCGCGACAAGTTGCACCCAGAGGATCAAAAGCCTTAATTGAAATTTTTCAAGCAGCTACTGAAAAACCATACGGTTACTTATTCATTGACTTTACGCAAGAGTGTCCGGAAGAATTTAGATTTCGAAGTGATATTTTGAAAACTCCCATGATTATCTACAAACTATGAGTTCTTATTCTCGCATGATTGTTATTCCTCAGGATGAATATGTACAATTGACTGCCATGCAGCAAGTAAAGCAACCTCTTGCAAATCAAATGTATAGGAAAGAAATAGATTATCAGCAAAATGTTCACATCAAAGATCCACATCCTGCTGTATTATTACAATCGGAAACTGTTGAGCAATTGAAAAACTTGAAGAATAAGATGCGTGACTCTGTATCGACTGCTACACCTTTAGCATCTCGCGCACATGCCATATCTCTTTTCAATAGTATTGAGCCCCATCTCAATGTAAATGATAGAGGAGAAATCATTACAGATGAAAATAAAGTGATTGATGCTTCACGTTATGAAGACTTGATTCAGTATGCGACACGTAGAAAGCGCCGTCAGGGCTATCTTCCACCTGGTTGGTCATACTTTCTTAAACTATTGAAAAAGCATAATGTGCCAAAATTTGCTTTAAATAATGAGACATTGAAAGAACTTGATTCAACAGTGGCTACTACTCCAATGCCTCAGGCGATGAAAATGCCAACAAATTGGTTTAAGACGTCACCTGCTACATCCCCTCCCACACTCACTAAGCAAACAAGAGGAAGAACTCGACGTAGATCTACATCGCCACTAAAACTGGTAAAAGGAAAACGTAAAACAGCTCCTCCTAGGAAATACATGTTCTCAGACTATTAATATGAAGCAGATGTGTTGCTTGCCATGTAATGAGCCGCCAGAGGTGAATGTCGTTGTCACTTGCACTTGCTGCGCCAGCTCTCATAATGAAACCCCTAAGCAATGTGAACACGATCGCAAAACCGCTAAAGCTAAATGCTGCAGTTGTTGTAAATGTAGAAAGGGAAGAAAACAAAAAGATGAGAAGGAGGAAAAAGAGTCAGCCGTCATCGACTGAACGTTTGAAGTCAATCTATTATGATGTAAAACATCCGGCAGGATTTGCATCTATCAAGAAATTATCAAAAGCGAGTGGTCTTCCACAATCACAAGTGAAACGATGGTTAAAGGGTCAGGCTACCTATACACTCCACAAACAAGCGAAAAAAAAGTACCGCACCCGCCATTATATTGTTCATGACATCGATGAACAGTGGCAAGCAGATTTGTGTGATGTTGCCTCCATTTCAAAACATAACTCGGGCAATAATTTTATTTTAACCGTCATTGATATTTTCTCGCGTTATGCGTGGGCTCAACCTTTAAAAACTAAAGAAGGGAAAGGAGTAGCAAAAGCATTCCAAACAATTTTTCGAGAAGGTCGCATTCCAAAAAGAATTCAGAGTGATCAAGGAAAAGAGTTTGAAAATCAGCATGTGACAAGATTATTTGAGAGGCATGACATTGAGTTGTTTAGTGTAAAGAGCGCTTATAAAGCTGCACTCGTTGAACGTTTTAATCGCACATTAAAAAATCGCTTGTGGCGACATTTTACTGCCAACTTGACACAAAATTGGACAAAGGTTCTACAAGATACACTCCATGCCTACAATCACTCTATCCATCGTTCTATTGGACTCAGACCAGTAGATGTAAATGCTGACAATGTAGATAAAGTGCGCGAATCATTCCAACGTAAACGCACTCATGTGAAAAGTGATGTGAAAATTGGCGATAAAGTTCGTATCTCAAAAGTGAAAAGTGTTTTTGCTAAAGGGTACCTCCCGAATTGGACAGAGGAGGTATTTACAGTATCAAGGATTAATCAAAAAGACTCTCCGACCACCTACAAGTTGAAAGATTACGATAATGAAGAAATTGAGGGTAGCTTTTACCGCGATGAGATTGAGGTAGTCACTGAAAGTGAAACATATTTGGTAGAGAAAATCATTCGATGTAAAAAACGGCAAGGTGAAGAATGGTGTCTTGTTAAATGGACTGGTTATCCTTCAAGTATGAACTCTTGGATGCGTCGTGCCGACATCTTTCATCTAAGTGATCGACAGTGATTCATGCAAAGTTGTAACTAACAATGTTTAGGGTTTGAGCTATGAATCCAACTGCCTCATTTTATTCACGACCCTCCTACGTAAGTGGCGGAGGACAAATTTACATCGGTGCTCGCCGCCAACGTGGAGGTAGCATACTTGGTGCACTGAAATCTGTTGTAGCACCTCTCATATCCAATGTCGGTAGATCTTTAAAACGAAATGTTTTAAGTAATGCCGTTGGCTTTGCTGGTGATGTTGCTAGTGATCTTTCCAGAGGTAGAAGTTTTAAGAGCAGTTTGTTGAATCGTGGGAAGGAACGCGGTTTAAAAACATTGAAGCAGACCATTGCTGGTGTTACTCAAGGAAAGAAATCACCTAAGGGTAAATCCAATTTAATCCACAACATTTGACGAAAATGTGTCTTTGATTTGTAAAATCCATATTTCTGAACCGATTTCAATAGTTTTTTTTTCAATCGAACCGTAAAGATCTCATCCATTATGGCATGGTTTTTAAAAAGTCACAAAGCCAAGACCTTCTTCACAAGTTGCCGTTTTTAAGATCAGCTCTTTAAGACAGTCTAATTTTAAATATTATAATCAATATTAATCATTGAATTTTCACTGGGTTTCCATTGTCCAATGAAAAAAATGTCCTCTGACCGAGACGTTTTCTGTCCTCTGACCGAGGTACCTTTTCTCGAAGAATATTGATTCTTGCATTAAACGTTTTGCACCAAACGAATCCTCTAGTGTGCTAGTTTATAAATCCGTAAAGAAAATTCAGTTTGATGCCGTTACAAGTGTGCAATATTGATTTAAAAATATTTTTATCCCTTTTTTCGACCAGAGAATTTGAATATTCCCAAAAATTTCATATGGATGCTGAAACCAGAAATTTTGCCAGGAATCGATGAAATTTCACAGCATAGGAGGGATCCATGCTCTTAACATCTATGCAAAATAAATTTTTCATTTATATCAATTAACCCTCTCAAAATCTCCAAAAACCACGAAAATGTCCTCTGACCGAGACCCTAAAAAATCTCGGTCAGAGGACAACGTTGAAATTGAAGATCTCGGTCAGAGTACAAGGGTCCCGGTCTAAAGACGTGATAATGTATGCAATTACATTTAGATCACTTCGTTTTATGCGTTCAAGTATTCGTCCAAAGTTCCCGCAGTCTCATGAACCCAAATGCACACACCGAAGAGTTTCCTGTTCGACATCAATTTGTCCTCTGACCGAGACCTTAAAAATCTCGGTCAGAGGACAAGGTGGGTCACGGTCAACGGACATTATATGCAATACATTACATTTTGGTCACTTCGCTTTCCGCATGCAAGCATTCATCCTAAGTTCCAAGTTTCATCAGCAACCCAAATGCAGAAGCCGAAGAGTTTCCTATTCGACATCTATCTGACCGAGATCAATTTGTCCTCTGACCGAGATGTAGAAAAAATGGCTTTTTAAAAGTGCTAAATTTCTATGGAAAGTTTTTATTTGGTGTGGTCGCCGCTAAGATTTTCGGGTTCAGCGTAAAAAAATGAGTATATATGCAAATTTTCACGGAAATCTGAGACCCAAAGTTGAAAAGACAGAAATGTTGTGGAATAAATTGGATTTACCCCTAAACGAATGAAAAAAGGAAGGAGGAAACATCGCGGAGCTGGTAAGGTGCGATCTTCAGTCAAAAGGCATTCACGCAAACGTCGCAGAGGCTCTAATCATTCATCAGGCGCTAAACGACGACGCTGCTATAACTTCTAATCATGGAGTGTAAAACTTCCGGTTTTTGTTTGTTCGATCAACAAGCCATACAGACAGATATTCTTAGTTCAAGTATTGTAGATTATCATCCTCGAACAGCTGAGAATGCTGGCCCCATTGAATTTGTTATTCCTGGTGGTAGTGATGACTACATAGATTTGAGTTATGCGATGCTTGATTTGAGGTTTAGAATTCAGCAAGCAGATGGAACTGCTATTGACGATGCACATAAAGTTGGACTGAACAATTTACCATTGACTACATTACTTCGCGATGTTTCTCTAACGATTGGAGAGCAGCAGGTGGAAGGTGGTCAAAGCGATTATCCCTATAAATCATTTCAATCATGTATCACAGTTTCATCCAGCAGCACAAAAAAGTCATATGGAAGCCATGGGATGGTACAGAGATGAAGCAGGAAAATTTGATGTTGAAACAAACAGTGGCTTTGTAAAGCGATCTGCTATGATTAAAGATAGTAGAGTATGTCAGCTATATGGTCCGCTGAATTTAGACTTCTTTAGACAGTCAAAGTTTTTACTGTGTAATACCAGCATGCGACTCAAGCTGACATTGAATAAGCCTGAATTTGCGCTGAATGCATTTGCTAAAGTTGACAATTTTAGAATTCATGTGGAAGATATTGCACTTTACATTCGTCGAGTAGTACCGAATCCAAGTGTCATTAGAGGGCATGCTGAAGGCCTTAACCGCCAAAATGCCATTTACCCCGTTCAGCATACAAAGCTTCTCACCTTTACAATTCCGAAAGATCAAAAGAGTTTCATGAAAGATGGCCTCTTTCCATCGGAAGCACCGAAGCTCCTCATGGTGGCAATGGTTGAAAATGATGCATTTAATGGTAATATAAAGAAGAATCCTTTCAATTTTAAACACAATCAGTTAAGTGAAATTGCTTTACGTGTAAATGGTGTGAGTCATCCTGGTCCACCCTACAAACCAGATTTTGCTTCGGATCAATTTATGCGCAGTTATGTTGATTTTATGGATGTCTTTGGCTTTTACAATACGGATGACACCAACGGACTGACTATGAAAGAGTTTAAGAGTGGATATACTATTTATGCATTTGATTTGACTGCTGACAGCGATATTAGTGCACCCTATCGTCAAGCGAACGTGCCTCATAATATTCGTTTGGATTTGACGTTCAAAAGAACACTAGCTGAGACGATCAATGTATTAATTTATGCAGTTTTCGATTCAAATATTGAAATTACAAAGTATCGTGACGTGATTCTTCAGTATAATCGTTAATGAGTTGGTTGACTGCTGACGATATTAAGACTAAAGTGCAGCGTAATGCAGACGAAGCGACGTTGAAAGCTTTCGATAATGTCTATTCACTCGATACCTTACCACCTGCAGTAAATCACTATCCCATCTTTATTGTGCTAAACACTCATTCGCAGAATTTAGGCGGTGAGCATTGGAAAGCGATCTTTATTGGAGAAGACCGACGTGGTGAACTATTTGACTCTCTTGCTCAACCTCCAAATATACCAACACAGCAGTGGTTGAGAAAACATACGCGTCAATATCAGCGAAATGAACGCATACTACAACATCCACTTTCATCAACGTGTGGTGCTTTTGTACTGTACTTCATCTTAAGACGTTTACATGTATCTCGATTTGCATCTGTTATTCAAAACTTTTCATATAATCCATCCTCTAATGAAAAAATGATTTGTAAGTTCTATCATGATTTGAAATAAAAACATCATGTTGGAAAAATTGTTTTTTATTTTACAATCCGCTGGGTACGTACATACTCAATGAGATAGTCTAGGATCATATTTGCTTGTTCATGAGATTTTAGTCCAGTAATGATCACTTTACTATTATGAAAGATTGCCACATGCACAGGTAACCAACAACTAATGAGAGCTGCAGGAAAAAGTTCGGGTTCATAACACAAACTGTAACTGCTGGTACGAATCTTCAAAAATGATAGACTGTCACTCAATTGAGTAGAGATCACCATATTGTCCACAGTCAGATTCGACATCACACACCTCTCCCTCTTCCATATCCGACGTAGTAGTCTTTGTAGCTCTAAGTGCATTTACTGCGCCGATGAATGAGAAAGGGCGCCGAGAATCTGTACAGTCCCATTTGGGAAGAGTTGAAGATTCCGTGAATTGTTCATCTTCACCACTAACATTTGAGGACGGCCCGGGTAATACTTGCTGTTTGGAAGCTGTTGGTGTAATGTTGTGAGATCGATTTTGGTGTAGAGTCTGAAGCGACGGAGAATGTTGACGATGGTGTAGTGATGGCGCTTCATGATGAAAGAATGAGTAAATTGAGCGATGTACCTTCCTTTTATACTTTTCCCAACTACCTTGATGAAATGTGAAGTTAGTATGAAGTTGGGAATGATAGAGTTGAATTCGCCGATTGTTGACGCGCAGCCAGATGCGATTTCCAATACGTGAATGTCTTTTCATATAGAAGTATTTCAAGTCCTTCATGATATGATGTAGAGATTGAAAATGACGATAAGATAAAGCAAACTCTCTTCTCACATTTCCAGTTGAATCTTTGAAATAGACGTTTCGATCATGATCCGTTTCAATATGTTGTATGGAATCTAATTTCCAACTCATGATGTGTGGTAGTCATGTCTGATTAAGATTTGCATAGTAGGGCGATGAACTCACGACGAATAAATGTCATGATGGAGCGATGTATATATCTTCTATACTTCTCCCAATTGTATTTGCGAAATGAGAAACAGTTTGCGGAATGAGAATGGTAGATTTGAATTTCATTTCTGTAATGTTGAAGCCATACTTGATCACCCAAGGAGATGAATCTTAATGTTTCAAAATATTCCAAATCCCTCATGATATCATTGAGGTTGACAAATTGTCGCCATGTTAATGTAATTCCTCTTGATGTATGACCATGAGAATTTTTGAAATGTACGTTTCCATCACGATCAACTCTGATATATTGTAGAGAGTCCAAAATCCAAGTCTTCATGATGTTATGCAAAGTTGCAGATTAGCAATATAAAAATGTCGTTTTATCATATTTTGCTTAGCAATGCGGCTACAAAGAGATTTACTAGTAATCGAGCCGCACTCTTTTCTACTCCATTGATCATGCACAACAGCTAAATGGAAATTGGGAAGTGGGTGTCACTCAACTTGTTTATAGCAACTGTGTCTATACTTTTGATCATGAGGTGATGACTATTAATATGAGGCGTACAGCTGCTTACCAATGTGAAAAGGGCTGCCGAGTATACATTCCACAGTGGCCAAAGAAAGATCTCTTATCATGTAAAAAGTTTATATATGATTTCTTGAATAAAGCGAGTAAACATATTGTCCAATTTACTCCACACAATGATGATTATAATTATGTACATCATGTAGTTGAGAAAGATTGGATTGTTGGTTTAAGTCCAAGTTTAAGAAATGATTTAGGTTACCTCGCTAGCGCCTTAACAAGCTATGATAATTATAACGTTAATTACCACCCAAGTGGTCATAAACAGTTAATATATCGAGAGGAAGCTTATTATGTAGATCTTATTCCAAGAAATGAGAAGACGTTGGTGAAGAAGATTGTGATTAAGCCAAGAAAGACAAACATGACTCCTGAAACATTATTGAAGAAATTTAATTATCTCCTTCGAGTTGATGGTAAACAAGTGGCAACATTGACTTATATCAAATCATCTAATCATATTGCAATAAGCAAATTAAATGATGATGATCTAGTATTAGTTTGTTCAAAAGATTTTCATCAGTTCTTACGACATCGTTCTGCAGCTGTTCATGGAAAATCTGATATGCAACATTTACCATGTGAAAGGTCAAATCAATTTGATACAGAATGGACCGTATCTTTATACAGAAAGTGTGTAGAGCCTTTAGGTGGTATCTTACATGAAACAAGAGTGTTGATGCCTCGCATTATTACTTCGGTTAAATTGGTTGTAGATTATTTAAATGAAGTGATTAATGACCAACATATTTCATTTTCTGAAAAAGAAGGTACTTTGTCTCTCACTATAAGTGGAAAAGGTATTGAACTAATTATGGATAAAACTCTAATGGACATTTTGGGTTTTGATCAAAATATCTTTAAAAGTGGTACTGTAACCAAAGCTAGCGCAGACATGTCGCTATCGCGTCGTATTAACTATTTTCAGATATATTCCAATATTGGTGAAGATGTACGTGTGGGAGATGTTGAAGCTCCATTGCTAGCAATGATACCATACCAGCCAAAAAGCTGCAGTATTTTATCTGAGCATACTTTCAAGAAAGTGCATTATACAAAGCTGAAATCAAACTACATCCCACAAATTGATATTGCCATTTATGACGATGCTGGTGCGTTGATCCCTTTTCATAAAGATGCTGTAACAAGTATCACACTCCATTTCCGAATGAAGAGTTAATGCAAACGTATGCTAATATATTTTTCCAATGTGAATAATATGGAAAGTGAAAATAAGGACTCGTTTCTAATCTACTTGCCCAGTAATGCTTCTATGAATAAATTTCCCAAAAATAAACCATCAGACTATCGAGTAGAATTAAGTCGGCCACTGCATTTAGAAGGTGAATGGGAGGTTGGCGTTTCTAGTATTTGCTATGATAGCAATATTCAGAATGTGAATGATTTGGAAGAAATGATATTGACTCCTCGCACCCATGATGGAATAACGATGAATAATGCATTTCAGTTCCCATACAATTTAACATCAGATGGAAAGTGGAACTATGAATGGATTCAGATAAAATCAGATTCTTATGAACCATTTGGGAATGAGAAAATTATTAAGGCATTCAACAGTGGTAATACTTCCATCATGAAGAATAAAAATCAGAAAGCTTATGAGTTTACTATCTATCGTTGGAGTGGGAGACAGTTCCTCCGCTTTCATTCTTTTACTAAAGGTCTTACGCTGAGGTTGGATAGTGAATTCTATCCACATCTTGGTTTTGGTCATGGACTACATCTAACGTCAATTGCTACTGCAAATGTTAAAAAAGTTTATTCAAATCGAATCAACAAATTTCATTATAGATTTAAAATATTTGATGAAGATGTTGTAGAATGCGAAGAACGCATCATTTTGAAAAAGCGTGGTGTTCAACCTTTATCACTTATTGAGTTAGTAAAACGATGGAATGAGACTGTGGGTAAGAAGTATGGAGAGAAAATTATGGCGGACAAAAATAAGTTGGTTATTCAGAAATATAATGACAAACTTACAGTTTATTTCTCTCCAACCTTGCGTCATTTTGTAAGACATTATACACCTATTATTGGAAGCGGTGTGGTGTATGCTTCTCATGAATATCACACTAAAGCTGATTCAGTTAATGATGAATGGTGGGTGGACATCTATGGTGATCGCATCAAGAAAATTTACCAGTCTTATGAAGAATCTAAAGTTGCTATCAATATAATGCCGCGTCTATATCATACAGTTGAAAGCTTCATTCATGTAGTAAATCCTTATATACAACAGAAGTTGAAGCATGTGATGAAAAGTAAATATGATGTAAAGACACACCACATTTCGTTTTCAATTGAAAATCAACGCGTTGTTCTGAGACTGGGTGATGACATTCAATGTCAATTGAGTCAAAATTTGAAAAAACTCTTTGGTTTTTCAATGCTACAAACTGTGTTTGCTGCTGCGCATACGATTGGTATAGAAACACCAATGACACTTGATAAACATGAACAGCACCTTTACATTCAAAGTGATTTGATTCTACCTATTTCTGTTGGTGAGAAAAAAGAATACATTTTACGCGATTTCATTCATGATAAAGACGCTTCATATGGAATAGTCGAGAAGATGTTTGAATCTATTTTCTATCATCCCGTCATCAAACAAACTATACCCTCTATTGCTATTAAAATTACCAATGGTTTACAAGAGTGCATCCATGTGAAAGATACTAAATCCCTCGTAACTTTAGTGTTTCGGAAAACAAAGTGAAGTCATTGTGATATGTTTATTGAAATAAAAATATGTATATGAAAAAGTCTTTTCACAGATATAGGGGGAATGGGCTGACTGTAGGCATATATTCACAAGGAAGAAACGATCTCATGCGATACATAAAACAACCATGTATATCTACAAAAATCAACATCAAAATACTGAGTTAAAGTTGATTATGTCAATACATCTCCTGAATGTGGTAGCGTGAGTTTTATTCTTTTGGGTGGAGGTATGTTTGTGTCAGGATGTCCATGTGGAAGAGATGTGTTATGTCCTATCCAACACCTCTTATCCTCCCATGCTGAAAGTGCTCGTTTCTTAAATGTGTACGTTTTCACAGTATGAACTTGAGATTTTAAGATTGTCATATTGACAAACGTTATAGTTTTATTTTTATAGGCCTTCTTATAGGACCGATGTTTCATTTTATGAACAATGGATTTTGATATACCTTTAGCACGCTTAATACTATCTGCACATTCTTTTAGTTTCATGGAATACATTTTAGGACGGAGGAGAATCATTTCATCTATTTCCTTTCCTGCTGTTTCATCCTTAAAACAACCAAGTTTGGCTTTATTCTGTATGGAATAGAGTGGATGAGTGGGATTGTAGTTAGATGTGTCGAAATATTTTTCTAATGACTTGCCTACTTCATTAAAATTTAAATCTTTTTGAGTGGTAATTCCTAAAAAGAAACTATCTGTATCACCACCCAGCAAGCGAACCTCTTTTACGAGAGGGCATGGTTTTAATATTTTGTAGAAGAGTTGATACATTTCAAGCTTGGAATAATCTAAAACGGCTTGCCCAATATACATGTAGATCGGTTTGCACAACTCAACTTCTGATTTAATCATTTTAACACCTACAAGATCCTCATCGATGATGTCTCTATCAATGAAAAGAGGTGATGAGGTCAATTTGTGATATTTTTGTTCATCAACGACTAGTTTGTAATTCATACGTTTTCTAACATCCTCCATGGTCTTTCCGAATAGACTGTTATTCTTATATTTATAAAAATCCTTTTCAAAATTATTTTGGGCGAGTGCACGTTTTTGACTGTTACTATCTATGTAGGGTTTGAGGAAGGCTTTCTGTCTAAATTTGATAATGCGGTGAACTGACTTTAGAAGCATGCCCATTTCTAAATAGAATTTTAATATGCAGAAGTGTACGAGATAATTTTTCTTATCATATTGGGTGAGTAAAAGTTTGCGGCATGGTTTGTACCTTGGCTGTCCACACTCTGTTAAGTTATTATGAAATTGTGACATGAATGGTGAAAACATATCTTCAGTCACTTCGCCAGATTCAGGTGCAAGTGGGAAATCAGCAGTTTTATTTTTAATACTAT
Organism: Prostheceraeus crozeri; assembly: GCA_907163375.1. Classification (NCBI taxonomy): domain Eukaryota; kingdom Metazoa; phylum Platyhelminthes; order Polycladida; family Euryleptidae; genus Prostheceraeus; species Prostheceraeus crozeri. Next base: position 17,946 of record CAJQUW010016748.1, on the reverse strand, counting down.
TTGGATAAATCAAATCCACTTCAAAATAATATCCCCAATCACCTTCATCTGGAATATTCAGTATGTTTGAAGGGTTGGAGTAATACTCAAGCTCATTTTGATTTAACCAACTAAACTCGGAATGAGGTAGTGGTTTAGACAGTGAACTGCCATATAAATTATTTTGGTCATAGTACTTTAGGTGGATATGATCATCACCTACTGTTTCAGATTTTATATGATGTTTATTTACAAATGTGAGACCACCGCGTATTCCGCGCTCAAATATATTATACATCTCCGGGTCTTGTAAGAGATGAATGGTCTCACCAGTCATTTTAAAGGCTGATTTAAAGGACATGGCTGGTAGACTGACAAAGTGGACAGGATCTAATTTGTCTTCTTCTAATGCCACTCGTCGAAACTCCTGAAAGACATCAGCCAGAAAAATGACATCTAATTCTAAGTAAGCGATCATATAATCGCCAAACGTTTTACAATTAAATTTTAACCATGCCTCTTGAGCATGTTCATAGTCCTCTACTGGACAATCTTCACCCGTCAAATCGTTTTTGAATTTGTCAATGGAAGGAAGGGTTGTTTCATTTAGTTTAGACATTGAGCTAAAATACGCATAAGGAAAGACTCCTTTGCGAGTGATTATTTCATCCGTTAAGTTTGGATAGTGTTTCTTCAAAGTTTGACTATGGGGAAGAAACTTGAGATTACGAACGAGAGAAGCTAGTGACGCTGACATGAATTGAAATGAATCTAAAAATTTTATTTCGAAGAAGACTGTCTTATTTTCTTTAGTTTTATCTACTGGTACTTTTGCTGTCATTGCCATGAATTTTTCTCTCGTTTGTGCTATTACATTAAACTGCCACGATTTCATCTGGCTCAACCCTCCTTTTATGAGCATATGACTGTCATAGCCCTTAAAGTTATGGAAAATGACGGGTAGTACACGACGTCTCAACCTAAGTGAAAAGTTACATTTGGAGCAGAGTGCATTTCTAAATTTACCAGTGATGTGATCATGATCACGCACTTTCTTAATTTTATCATCATCAAACGTTTTATGACATTTAGGACAGGATGTGCAACTTTCAAATTTCTGTTTGTCTTCATCTGACATATGTAGTGACTTACGCTGCAATTGGGAATCATATGATTGTTGAAATTTAGCAGCTTTATCGAGAAATTCTAGAAATTTTGAAATACAATCTTCACCTTGCCAAGTATGCATTTTGTTTTGTCTATTCCTAAAGTGGTCATGCCATACTTCATAGCAGGATATGGCTGCTGGCTTGTGGATGATATCATCAATGTAGCATTCTATGTCTGCGTAAATGTCACGCAGGGGACTTAATTCGTCACCATTATCCCTATGTGAAAATATTTTATCTTTGGGCATGCGTTCTATTTGTAATTTACCTCGCTTGCACCATTCATAGTGAGTTTCAAATTTATCTTTACTCCAAAAGGAGCGGATGCAGCGGTCGCATACAAAATGTTCACCTCTTTTAGAGTGCCCCAAGTGAGTGTACAAGCGAGAGATTTTGGGAATACCACAGTAGTGCCATTCCTCGCTATCATCTTGTTTTACTAATAAGAGGTTGACTACACGTTCATAACAAGTTGAACGTGAATTATAGCGGGCACCCTTCAACCCCTTCTCCCACACGTGAACGACAATTTTAGTCTGATTATGTTTTTCGAACGTTTCTACATCTTTGATTTTCATGTTGTTACTATCACAACCTTCAAAGTCTAGTTCATCCTCCCACTGTCTATAGCTATAGGTATGATTTCGATTCGCGTTGATATCATTATAGTGAAGGATGGATAGGACTGCATATTTGAAACACTGTGATTTACAATCGACATTGATGACAGCTTTCTTATTATACAACGTTTTTGGTAGTTTAAATGTGCCTCGAGCTGCATGACTTTCTAATAGGGAACTTTTGAATATGGCTGAGTCCACACCATCAAAAATGAGAGCGCTGTCGCGTTCATTGAATTTATCTACATTTGATTTTAAACATTGAATGTGAAAATTTAGCCAAGACTCGCAGTCTACAACTTCGGTTGCGGAAGAGGAAGGAACATGAAACTGTATTCTCTCCGTCACTTGACCCGTTTGAAAATCTATCTTAATATATTTTAGTTTGAGGTAGATGAGCGCCTTCATTCTAAAATTGTCTAATTTGTTGAAGAGCGCTTCGATAATGTTAGAATTTTGAAGGAGCCACTCAGGAAAATCTACTATTTGAGTATTGGACTCCATGCAGTAGTCGCGTACTAAATTATTATGTGAAACATTAATGAGGGAGATGGTAGAGGTACCGTTGGTGTAGTGATCATTTGCATGCGTGTGTTGAAGTCTGTGCGAAGATCGCTGAAAGTGACTATCAAAAGAAAGAGGGCACAAATCGCAAGGAAAGGAGATGTCATCGTCAGAATCAACTTCACCTCCGGAGATTGACGCCGCTTTGCGTTGACACACACGTTGTTTGATGTGTCGAAGGAGACTGTGCTTCCTTGTAAACATATGTCCGCAGTCGGCACATTCCTACTCGTTGCCTTGCCGCGAGAGTCCTGCGCTGGAACTCACATCACCTGAAAGAGAAATCATTCTTTCATCTCTGTTCAAGCCTCAGTGTAGTGTTACAACCTACCTTGACTCAATAACTCTAAACTTTCCTCGAGAAGAGAGGGCGTTGGTGATGAAGTTGATGCCTGAAATTGAGGAAGATGCTATTAGTCACACGTTTGAGGGAGATGAGAGAGGAAATCTTTAACTTACCATTTTAATGAAATATGATCACACAGAATAATAGTCAAAGAGAGAGATCGTGCGTTCGTCACTTGTATGATTCACAGATTAAATGAAATGACCTGAATGTCACTTTGCTTATATACTTTCATTCTCTTCATTCATTGGATGTTCATTCTGATTGGCTGCTTGTGTATACTTAAGAATTAGAAAAATGTTAAAGTTATCATTATTCAAAGTCAGCATTTCAAAGACAACATGACAAGTCCTCCAACAATACCAAATACCGCATTGGAGTTCTCCTCACCATGTACATCAGCAAAGGTGCTCGTTACACCAAATGCACCAAGAAAGGCGAAGGTGGAGAAGACATACAATCTCGACAATATACGAAAGTTATCATTATTGGAGGACGATGAAGAGGAGTTGCCCGACCTAGCAGGCATACGGTGGAAATATTTACAATATGATGCCGAAGGGGTGATGGAGATGACCAGCAAGTCGCACTTACATCAAATATGGGAGTGGTACACCCCTAACTCCCAACCGCGAACCGTGGCGGAGTGGGCGTACATTGAGAAAGTGAGGGACGCTGCAGAAGAACGTTTAAAGCAGCTCAACTGTTTTTGTGATCTATGTGAAGTCAGACTCTGGGACGATATTGACGATGAAGACCTTTTGAAATACATGCCATAATAAATGTTTATTTCGTATTATCTTTGCTTTCATACTGACTTACTTGAATGGGGTTTTAGTGAATAATTTAACCATGTATACTTTTTCATTTGGAAATAGTAGCACGCTTAGTCTAACTTGTAAATCTTAAAACATTTCATATGGACGATGATGGTAGATGAAATAGTGTCAAATAAATTAAGATAGCTTACACTTCTGATACAGGGATAGCAATCGACTGCGATCCATGTGTAAAGAGCTTGTTAGACTACGGATGGGCTTAAGTGGATGATTTAACCATGTATACTTTTTCATTTGGAAATAGTAGCACGCTTAGTCTAACTTGTAAATCTTAAAACATTTCATATGGACGATGATGGTAGATGAAATAGTGTCAAATAAATTAAGATAGCTTACACTTCTGATACAGGGATAGCAATCGACTGCGATCCATGTGTAAAGAGCTTGTTAGACTACGGATGGGCTTAAGTGGATGATTTAACCATGTATACTTTTTCATTTGGAAATAGTAGCACGCTTAGTCTAACTTGTAAATCTTATAACATTTCATATGGGCGATGATGGTAGATGAAATAGTGTTAAATAAAATTAAGATAGCTTACACTTCTGATACAGGGATAGCAATCGACTGCGATCCATGTGTAAAGAGCTTGTTAGACTACGGAAGAGAGAAGTGTGTTATGTTGCGTGTGGCGCGTGAGTGTCCTCCCATTTCATTCCATTCATCAATTCGTCTCATTGATAGAGACAGGTAGAACTCATGGTTCTCATAGCGTATGCAATGGAAAGTTTTAGGCAACCCTCGACAGTTGGCTAAATGTCGCCCTGGCGCGAATGCATACTACGTTGAGACAGAGGCAATCACTTGCAAACATGACGCAGAGAGGTTTAACAAGATTGACCATTGCCGAATGTCCCTTGCGGTATACATAGCTACGGGTTTCACCGCCGCCCTTTACAGGAACGCCCGTCGAAAGGAAGTATTACACCGAACTTCATTTGCAACGTTCAAGTTGACTGATAGCAGATTCAACTTAATGACAGTATTCGCCAGCCCGAAGACTGCCCAGGGCAAACCGCGAGGAGGTTCTATCATGTCTTGCCCCATGGTGGCCCTTAAGAGAGCCGATGGTTCGTTCTCGGTGACAATTAAGTTGACTATTGGCTTGAATAGTCAATAGGTATGACAGCTAGGTTGTCATAGACCCTATACCGCCGAGGTCGTACTGGTGCATCTGGCACCTTTCGGATGCGGGTGGTTTTAGGAGTCCACACCTCATCCGTCCAAATGATCTTCTTGATCTTCCCCTTCTTCTCATCCTCTTCATCCCACTCGTCGAGGATGATGAAGTTGGGAATGCCGTTGTCTTCATCGGTGAAGACGGGAATGTTGTCGGCAGATGTCGCTTCCATCGTGACTTCAAATTGAATGAGAAGCGCTACAATCTTCTGCCTTATATAGGGTTTTCAACAATGAATTGCTCAACAGCGAATCAGAATGCTTCAGGGATAGCAATCGACTGCATAATGTTCAAGTTGACTGATAGCAGATTCAACTTAATGATAGTATTCGCCAGTCCGAAGACTGCCCAGGGCAAACCGCGAGGAGGTTCTATCATGTCTTGCCCCATGGTGGCCCTTAAGAGAGCCGATGGTTCGTTCTCGGGAGTAACGTCATCTTACACCCTACCAATTCTGCTGAGAGAGTCTTTGATTCTCTCTTTGGTAGCACTGTCGACTTCCACACTAGCTGGCACATGGCTAAAAAGTGGAATGTAGCGCCATTCCGTTGGATTGACAGCAGTTGCTGTCATCGGATTGCAAATCCGAGCAAGATTATTAAAAACTCTGTCTTGCTCCTCTAGCCTGACAAACTCCTCAAATAAATTTCGCGGCCTTAACTGCGGTCCGCGAGGAGAGCTGACTTGACTGTTCGGCGTCTGCATGATTGAAATGAAATGAAATGAGAGGCAGTGGTTTATATACCCCTCTAACGCGACGCAACGTTCAAGTTGACTGATAGCAGATTCAACTTAATGATAGTATTCGCCAGTCCGAAGACTGCCCAGGGCAAACCGCGTGGAGGTTCTATCATGTCTTGCCCCTAGGTGGCCCTTAAGAGAGCCGATGGTTCGTTCTCGGGAGTAAATTGATGGGGTGGTGAAGGCAGGCAAAGATCTGCAATGAAAATGATATGTATTAGAATAGGATATACTATCTTATTTACTTTTCACTTACCAAGTTAGTCATCCTTAGGCAGTCTCGCGGGCTTCCTGATTGAAAATTTGTGCAGATGCCCGCGCATTCTTAGTGTGGCGTGGAGGCATTTCTTGCTCGGATGTCCATGATAGCATACAATGCTTTCGTCCAGGCTTTTATTGACGAGGACTTCGCCGGCCAGATGGTTATCCCGAATAGGGATGTGGAACTCAAACAAACGATCCTCATTCACACGTTCCCACTCATCCCTCATGCGCTCCAACTTCTCACACGCCTGCCTCTCATCACCCCGCCGAGCCACAGTCCTCTCCAACTCAACATTCTTCGCTCTCAACACACTCATCTCCTTCATCATCTCCTCAAACTTCGCTTCTGCCTCTCCCATTCTCCTCTCCGCAGCACTCGCCCTCTTCTCACACTCATCATTCTTGTCTTCCAACACTCGCACATTCTCCTTCAACTCTTTCACAACACGCCTCATACGGATATTCTCATCTGCCACCTCCTTACATTTCACCTCCTTCATTTTCAGCTCACTCAACTCACTCAACGTTCTCTCATTCACCTTTTCAAACTTTCGTAGCGATCTACCAACAAAGCATGTGCCGCTTGCTGCGACACATGCTTCTTTTCCATGTCCTCATCCCACCGCGCCGACTGCTTCCGTACCCCACCACCCTTCACTATTGGGGAAGATGAGCTCTTCGGGGGGTCGCTAATAACAATATTGGATACCTCCGATGACGAAGAGCTCAACTTCCTCACACACTTCCTCACTCGCTCCCTATCCAAATCCACATCATCCTCATCATCACTCTCAAACACTCTCTTCCGCCACTTGTCAGCCTTCAAACCGGCCACAGCATTCTCTACCTCATTCTCCACAGCATTCCCACTAGCATTCTCCACAGCATTCCCACTAGCATTCTCAACAACATTCCCACTAGCATTCTCAACAACATTCTTGGCCTCTTTCTCCAACATTCGCTCCTTCTCAGCATTCATCAACTCCACAAATCTCAAATCGGTCACCAACCCTCCTGTACACTCACCATGCCTCCGATAAAACTCGGCCTCCTGCCCAACAACCAACAGCACCCTGCACTTCACACAGGCAACCCTATTCAGGATAACCATGTGGTCGGCCCCTGCCTTCCTTATGTGGTCCCTGAGACCGTCTCGGCGGTTGATTCGACCGCATACGCACATTTTAATGTGAAACTTCTTATTTCTATCGTTGTTCACCATTTTTGCTGTCAGTACTCAGATTTCTCGTTAACTGTAAGATAATGAAATTAGTATAAGTTTTGAATCATGTAGTACAGTCATATTCCTAAAGCATTACACTTAGTCAGGAATGATAGATGTGAGTGTAGTGAGTGGCACTCGATCCCGTCGACAGCCCGAAGGCCTTGTACCGATCACTAGGGAAGTGAGAGATCTTCCCCGATACCCGCTCTTTACAGCTAAAGACATCATTGTCACTGCCCCGAAGTGGTAACAGGAACGCCGAGTCAAAGGTAGTGATCAGTAGCTGGGATCTAACCCCTCAAAGCTGCCTTAGACTTAGTTAAATTTCAAATCTGATAGCAGATTTGAATGTAGTATACAGCCTAGAACGTAATATCATCATTCAACATTCAACTTAGTCAACATTCAACATAATATCAACACTTAGTGAGGAATGATAGATGTGAGTGTAGTGAGTGGCACTCGATCCCGTCGACAGCCCGAAGGCCTTGTACTGATCACTAGGGAAGTGAGAGATCTTCCCCGATACCCGCTCTTTACAGCTGAAGACATCATTGTCACTGCCCCGAAGTGGTAACAGGAACGCCGAGTCAAAGGTAGTGATCAGTAGCTGGGATCTAACCCCTCAAAGCTGCCTTAGACTTAGTTAAATTTCAAATCTGATAGCAGATTTGAACTCAGGATACTTGAAAACCTTAGTCTATATGTTAAAACTTTGAAAAAACTGAAAATTAAGAATTTTTAAAAAATTCCGCATTTTACTACTCATACTACTTTTAAAAAATTTTATCAGTAGTAAAGACACTATCAAACTCTATCATACAAACTTTGAAGTAGCAAGATAGCTTGCCTACTTCAAAAGATAGAGTCCTTTGAAACACCCGATATCGGGAGTAATGGATAAAAGACCGTTCCAGGACACCATAAAATCAAAAAAATAGTACTTTTAAAAACGACATAAATTTATGAATTTAGTCCCTTTTTCAGGTTTTTAAGACCTAAATTCATGAATTTAGTCCATTCAAAAAGTACCATTTTTTCAAAAAATGGTATTTTTAAAAACAACATAAATTCATGAATTTGAACCCTTTTTCAGGTTATGAAGACCTAAATTCATAAATTTGGGCGTTTTTAAAAATACCCAATTTTCAAATTTTTCAAAATCTCAAAATTTGAGAATTACAATCGGGCGAAGCCCTAGAACCTTCGGTTCGATTTTCACCCCAAAATCATGACCGTTGCAGGACACCGAAAAAATCATAAAAGTTAAGAATCTCAAAATTTGAGAATTACAATTTTCACCCCCGCCAAAATCATGACCGTTCTAGGACACCGAAAATTAGTATTTTTAAAAACGTCTTTTAAATCCATTTTTCAGGTTTTTAAAATATATCATGTGACTAAAAATATTTCTTTAAAAATGGAAGAAACAAAAGTGGAAGGAACTTCAGAAATGGAAGGAACCTCAAGAATATATCCTTCGTTATCATATGAACGTAGTTCTACTTTAATGGACATTGAAAAGATTAACATTGAAAAAATGAATAAAGAAAAACACAAAGATAGAGTAAGGTATATGAAAGATAAGGAATCTCAATTATTATTAAGATTAGAGCATTATAAAAAATTAAGAAAGAGATGGAGTAAAAGTTAAGAATGTAACACAAGGAATTGGCATATTCTTAACAATAAGTTTAGGTGCTTTAACAATTGTTATATCTTCAGGTGTTTTAGTAATTCCAGTAGTTGCTACAGCTTTAACAGGTACGGGTGTTTTGCAACTTCACTTGTTACAATGTTAGATAAATCTTTAATAACTAAGAAACGAAAATCATTAAAAACTAAGCATTTACATATTAAAGAAGTCTATGATAAACTACATTACTACTTTCAAAGAGTATGTGATGATAATGTTATTACGTTAGATGAGATTGAAAAATTTGATCAAATAGGTAATGAAGTAAATCAAACCTTTCAATTACAGTCCGAAAAAGTTGATGATAAGAATAGACAGGATGGCAAAATTTCTAGTGATGGTAAAACTTTTACTGATGGTAAAATTTCTAATGAAGAAAATGACAAAATTTTTTTAGAAGAGCTAAAAACTTTAAGCGAAAATTTAAGCAAAACTTTATTAAACAAAACTTAAAACGAGAAAACTTTAAACGAAAAGATTACAAACAACAAAGCAATAAAAAAATAATTTGTTCAGTAAAATGTTTTTGCTGTATTCCAATGTTACCACAAAATTCAAATATTATATTTTAAAAAATAGATAAAATTAAAGCTGATAATAACAAAAAAATATTATACCACTATGTTGTATATTTTTTATTACTCAGTAAACAAATCTTCGATCGACTTTCAGTCAGAGAACAATTGTTCGATAACTCTATCATGAATTTTTTTATCAATATTAATTGTAATGAATCCATAATCTTTTGTCCAAGCATTATTACACGATTGTTTAAATTCATCTTTATCTCTTATACATAAATCTCTTAGCAAATCACTTAAGTTTCTTGCATTTATTTCAAATAGTATAAATATATTTGCATTCTTTCTAATAACACTTCCGTCTAATGAATACATACTTTGTGTTAAATAAAATACACTACAGTTATTATGTCTACCTCTTGTGAAATAATTTCTCTGAACTGACTGATTTCTATCATTAACACAATCATCAAAAATTACACAATGTTTCATTGTTTTATCTAGTTTACTAGGATCTTGCATATTACCACTATCATCTATTAGTTGTATCTTTATATGCTTATTTTTATTGGTTTCGACTAACTGACTTTTTTCTGCTGCTTCTTCACACCACGAACTTATTTCTTCTTCATATTCAGAATTTTCATATTCTTTGAATAATGAAGCAATTGCTGTTTTTTTAAGATTATTTTCAAATCCATATTTTAAAAATTGATAGATGGGTTGTTCTGCTGTTGTTGTATAAATTATAAGATTGTTATAATCCAAAAAATTTGGAGTCGTTAAAATTTTAAATAATAGATATGTTTTTCCACAACCTGATCTTCCGCAAATAACTGACAAAACTTTATTAGATAAATTTGGATGATGAGTAAATTTAAGTTTTTTTTATTAAATGGAGGTAGTTCACTCATTTTTTAATGAAAAAAATTATTTTTTATTTTTTTTTTATTTTTTGTTTCTAAAGAAGAAAATTATACTTCTCTAGCTTCGCGTAGGAGTTTATACCTCCCGAACCAAAAGATCTATCATAATCTCTTCACCTCCAAAATTTATTTCTTGTCCTTTTTCATCAGTGATTCTAATGTTAATGTTGTTAATAGTTTTTCTTGTAATAGGATGTTTGTGGAAATACATTTAATCTATAACCAATGGGTACAGTAAAAGCTGGAAAACTGAATATTAAATTTGATAATTTACCATTTATATATCCTCCTTCAATAATGTCACAATGTACAACAATTGAATTTATTTCAGTTATTTTTGGAATCTTCTCACCTAAATGATAACCTTGACTATAGGTTTGTTTATTAAATCCTAATAGCTTTGACAATGATCTATCATGATTAAAATCAACTTGATGATTTTCGTCTAAAGTAAGAGAAAATTTATTAACTGCCGGTTCAACTGCAAAATGTAATTGTTTCTTATCTTTAAATGGTATACCTAAATGTCTCTTAATTTCATTTGATATTGATTCAACTTCGTAAGAACCAGGAAGAAAAGTTAGTATTTTCCATGTTTTGCCTTTATCAGTAGAATATCTAAATTGATCATTCACATCTTTGATAACGTTTTGAATAGTGTTAAATGTAGAGAAACTAGTCAATGCAATTTGATAATTTTTATTTTGTTCCAAATGTAGAATGGGTTCTAAATTACAAGTGTGTGATGAAGTAGTTGTTATAATTTTTAACGTCGTACTAAATTTTGATGAACCCAAAATCTCTGTTAAATTTTCTAAATGATTATTAATTTTGTCTAAATCTGCTGAACACATTTTTTAGTTAAAATTTTAAATAAATATTTTTTTATGAAAAAAGTAAAACAACAACATATTTCAGCTACGGGCGAAGCCCTGGAGGACATCAGAGATGTCCGGTTCGGGCGAAGCCCTGGAGGACATCAGAGATGTCCGGTTATACTTTTATAATCCTCTTCATTTAGAATCTTCTTTTCTAACAGTCTTTTCAATATAGCATGAATTTCATTGAAACTAGAATTATGTCCTTCTTTTATTGCAGATATTAAAATATTTAATCTATTTAGTAATTCTTGTGGATCATCTGGTAAAAATACAGTTGTTTCAGTTTTCTGTTTTTCAGATAAACCTTTCCCTACTTTAACTCCCGTTGATAATAAATTTTCTAATTGTTTATAACGTCTAAGAGATTTTACTGCACCAACTCTGTCTAACATAGCTTTATATTTTATGAGATCTTCTACAGCATAATTATTTAAATCTGCTCCTCTTAAAAGATTAACAAAATTTCTATCTAAATTAAAAGGAGATTTATCTGGTGAAAAAATTAAACCTCGAAAAGGTTGTGGAAATATTTCTTTTTGTCCGAGATAAAATCTAGGTATTGTTTTTCCATCTATAAATGAAATAGAATGTTCAAATTGCATAGATTTTGGTAATTTCTTATTAATGTTTGATTCTAGTAATCCATAGTCATCTAATATAGTTTTGTGCTCTGGATCTGTTATATCAATTTGTTTATCATTATTTGTACTTTCTTTTTCAAGAGTTTTAAATGGTTTCATAGTTTTCTCAAAATCAGTTTTTACTTGCTCGGTTTGCTGCATTTTTTCAAACATATCAGATTGAATACCAGCTTTTATCATTCTATGTTGAAGATGATTTTCTTTCATAATATTTCTTTGTTTTATTAACTCTTCTAATTGTTTTATTCTTTTAAAATTATCAGCTCTAACTTTATCCATTTTTATATGATAATTTTATATTATTATTTTATGTTATATTATTATATTATTTTATAATATTTTATAATATTTTATATTTTTATATTGTTATATTTAGAAAATAGAAATTAGAAAATTAAAAAGGTAAAGTAGTTATTCCATCAGGTAAAATTTTTCTTTTATCATCAAATGGATCTAATGCTAATTTATGTTCTTCTTTTAAATACATTTTATGTTTCTTTGAATTAAGTCTATAATTATATGCTGTTTTTATTTCATTATTAAATAATGCATTTTTATAATCTTGAAATGTTATTTGATTAGCCACTGATGCCTTTGAAATTCCTTTTAATGTTTTATGTGTTTTAATATTTTTAGTTGTATAACAGTAACATTTAGATTTTAAAAATATAGCTTCTGTTATGAAATCTTCATTTCCTTCTAATTCATCTTTTACTTTACATAAATCAGAAGGATGAATAATATCTTTTATTTTATTAATTTCTTTATCAAGTGAAGAACCATATGGTACTGTTAATTCTAAGAAAATAGAATCGGTATCTGTAAAGTGTAATTTATAGTTTTTGCCATAAGCAGCTGCTAAATAATCATATATAAAACTATACAGAAATAGTTTAGCTAATTCTAATATAGTGAAACCAATGAAATTAAACTTATCATGTTTTACAATGCTTCTTCTTAGATGAACAGCACAAAGTTCATCACTGAATCTAGTAGTTCTTTTATATGTAGGTTTCCTTGTTAAATTTTGAAATCTATCTCTATCATAAACTATTTCAATATTTTGTCTATTACGTACATTTTCTAAAGTCTTACCATAAAATGCATTATTCATTAATTTGAAGAAAACGTTTCCAAAATCATCTTTATTTCTTTTAGCTATTTTACGTTTTTCAATATTGAACTCTATATAATTTTTTAACCATTTAGATTTTCTATACTCTAGTTTTCGATGTATTTTGGTGAGAATCATGCCATGATCTAAATACCAATCTAGCATTCTTCCTTCAACAACATACTTTCCTTTATTACCTTGTGTTAACATAAGTTTTTTTGTTGGTCTGTATTTTTTCGGCATTATAGATTTTTGATAATCTGAAAAATCTTCTATATTAGGAATTTTGTTTTCTGGACAGAAAGGATAATATTTTGATGCGTCTTTTATATAATCAGGATATACTAAATCAACTTCATATACATAACCAAAATTATTTTCACCATCATATGTTCTTTGATAATCTAGATTATTACACCATGTCATTTCACCTGTTGGTAATTCTTGTATCATGCAAGAAGAATATAAGCTATTAAAATCATAATATAATAAATAGTTTTCTCTCATGAATTCATCAATTGCATTTTCACGTTCTACTCCTTCTCGTTTCGTTCGAAAAATTTCTAATATTTTTTCTTTTTCTTCTGGAGATAAAGGTTTCATTATTCCATATTCTTGTGGATTTACTTTCTTATTATAACATTTAACATATCTATTACCTAAAACTGATGAAACTCCACCTCTAATTCCAGATTCAAAAAATAATAATTTATCATATGTATTTTCTTTATAATGTTTAAGTTTAACATTTGTATGTTTTAATCCTGCTAACCATGTTAAACCTGGTGTAGAATAACAATAACATGGATCTATTCCGTAATATTCTAAACACATGTCACGAAAGTTTTCGAAAAGATCAGCTAGTATTAATACATCTATCTGTAGATATTTCATTGTATAATCATACATTGTTTTACAATTTAACTCTCTCCAATTCTTTTCAGCTTCTGCATAGTCTTCGTCAGATAATTGTGATTGTTTTAATGTTGATTTAAATTTATTTATTGGAGGAAGTTGTTCTTCTTCCATAATTTTATTCACAGAATTAAAATCTCCAGTTATGTACTCATACGGAAATATTCCTTTTAAAGGTTTTAAATTATATTTATTTAATATTTTACATTGTTCAGATTTCAAAGTTTTTACCATAACATCTAATGAATAAGGAGTAAAAAATCTAAATGCATCTAAAATTCTAATACAACCTAATTGCATTGAAAAATATTCTTCTTCTTGCTTACATAGTACATTTATTTTTTGTTGTTGTAATTTTTCAGATGAAAATAAATCTTTCATTACTAGATGGAAATCATATTTAGAACCATTATAGAAATATAAAGGAACAAAGTTATATTTAAATTTGTTAGCATTAAGATTACAAGAATTATGTGCTGCACCTCTATATAATCCATTTAGATGACCATGATCTTTTACTTTATCAATATATCTACCTCTGCCAGTTTTATATTTATTTGTAAAACCTTTTCCACAGTAATAACAATTTATTTCATCATAAAATTCTTTTCTTTCTTCATCCGTTAATGGTATCATTGGTTTATTTGTTTCAAGCAATTGTGAAAAACGTCCTTGTAATTCTTCTACTTTCTTTGTAAACATTTCTGAACTGTCTTCACCATAGTATTGTAAATATTCTGATTTAAATAATTCAGGATAATTTGAATGAATGTACATTCCCCAACATAATGGTTTTTGTTCAAATAAATATTTTTCTTTACTTTGTTCAGTTGAACTTTTTCCAGGTACACTTCTTTCAGGCGAACTTTTTTCAGAATTATAATTTTCAGAATTATAATTTTCAGAATTATAATTTTCAGAATTATAATTTTCAGAATTATAATTTTCAGAATCGGGTGAAGCCCTGGAACTTTCCGTTTGATTTTGTGTCATATTAACATTATATGCTTCAAAATCACAATAAATAGTAAAGGGTACTTTATTTTTGAAATACCATTTATTATATTCTAAATAATCATCTTTAGGAAAAGTATTTTGAACTGCTTCGTTTTGTTGACAATTTTCCAAATGTCTATTCATTTCTTCTTAAGTTCTAAAACTTGTCATACATTGAAGACAAGGAAAATTTTTATTATCTGAAGTTTTTGTAAATATAGAAACATCTTTACACAATATAAAATGTCCCTGATAATATAATATATTCGCTTGTGCTGGTTGTTTTGACTGTTCTAGTTTTTCAAATTCATCTTTATATATTTCATGTGTTTCATTAATTTCTTTTGTAAGATTAAATGTATTTTGATAATAATTTTGATTTAATATTTGTAACTGATAACTATATTCTTTATCATATTGTTCTTTATATTGTTGTAGACATTTTTTTAAAGATTCATTTATTTTTTGATTGGTTTCATTTTCTTCATTATTTAATTCTTTATTATTTTCTTCATTTAATTTTTGAATTGTTTCTATCTTATTTTGATATTTATGGTGATATTCTTGTAGTAACATTTTTGTTTGTTGTTGATAATCTATTTTACATTTTTGTAAACTTTTATTTAAATTTTCTAATTTTTGTTGGTATTCTGAAGATAAAGATGAATATTTGTAATTATAATCATCAGTACGTCCTTTATAATTATTATGATTAATCATTATTGGTGATAGTGTTTTAACAAGTTCAAATTTTTCAGTACATATTATATTTCCTTGGTAAAAAATATTATGATGCATGTAATTTCCTCTATCATTATATACTATTTCTGATTGGCATAAATTTTTATTATTCAAATAAAATTTTTTTGAATCTGAGTAAAGTGGAGTAATTTTACCAATAGAAACATAATTCACATTTAATTCAAAAACATTTACTTCAATTAAATTTTTATTCTTTTTATGAAACTTTAGTAACCTATTATAATCATATGGAAATTCATCTAAGCCATCAGAAAGATCAAATTCACTTATGTATTCTTCTTTATTGTAATGACTTAGTCTTTCTTTATGATATTTTGCAGGATGTAAATGTGCTATAATACTCCACAGAAAACAATAATCATCTTCATTTTTTATGTTGATTAATTGAGGTGAACTGAAAGGTAAAGGAACATAACTACCACCAGTATTATTTTTATATTTATCAATTACTATTTTATTAGATATTATTTTAACAAATCTCCAACCAGATTCACGTAACTGGGCTTCAATTATACAATTTTCTAATTTAAGTATCATCGATTCAAATATGGGTTGTATATCATTTACATTATGAATTTCTTGCGAATTTGTAAAATGTCCTTGTATTATTTCTTCAGGAATTCCATCAGGTCCATTTTTTGTATAAAGTACTTCTACATTCATATAACATTTGAAAGATTTCTTAAATATATTATAAAAGTTGGTTAGAATATCAGAAAAAGTTTTATCGGTTTCATTATATTCAACGGGCGAAGCCCTGGAACCTTCGGTTCGAACCGATTCATTAAATAAATATTTTATATCTGTTACGGCTTCATCAAATTCATCTATTTCGTTAAATTCATCAGTATCGCTAAATAAATATTTTATATCTGTTACGGCTTCATCTTCACTATTAAAAAATTTTTTATATTCCGAATGTGAATAATCATCAAACATTTTTTTAACTTTTATATCAGTAGGCAATGTTTCTAGAATAGTTTTTATAACTATTTAATTTTAATATATTTCCTTCATCAACTCGTTCTACATTTTGTAAATGCATTTTACTTTGTAGATGAGATTGATAACTTCTTTTTGTTTGCAATTTTTTTTCACATAAGACACAATAAAATTTTTTCATTTTTTATTTTTTAAAGAAAAAATTTGTGTTTTAGTTTTTTTTTAAAAAAAAATTTTTGTTTTAATTTTTAGAGAAAAAAATTCTAAATATATATAATGGAAAAATTCTAATATATCTGCAAAATCGGGCGAAGCCCTAGAACCTTCGGTTTGATTATGATAAATTTGTTTAATTATTAAGTATTTCACTTACACCATTTATTAATGGTTTTATATCATTAAAAGTTTTTTTGGCTTCAACAAATGTAGATTTGGCATCAGAAAATGTAGATTTAACATCAGATATTATTGGGGTTGCTTTTCTTAATCCGTTTCTAACATCATTGATTGCAATTTTCAAATAGTTTAATGTTTCATTATCTTGTAATCTGTTAGGTATTGGTATACCAAATTTTGTATTTAAATAATGATCGAAATAAAAATAAAATGTATCAGGAATAATTTTTAGTGGTACTTTTGCTTCGGATTCTAAAAAGATAATTATTTGTTCTATAACTTGATTTGATAATGTTTTGTATTTGCATACATTCTAATATCAAAATCTTGAGAGTTATTATAGATTTCATGTTCGGTATCTACTAATATATTCAAGTCTTTATCATATACTTGCATATGTTCACTTATGGTGTCAACACGTATTATTCCATATTTATGTTGTGTATAATATGATAAAGGCATATTCATTTTATAATTTTTATTAATATCATTAAAGAATGCTGCATTATTTTGTGTAGTTGAAAAAATGTTTGAATGTTTTCTCTAATCTTATTATCTACATCACAAGCTTTATGAGCTAATACAACTATTTGAATATTTTGATGTCTTCCTTTTGTAAATATTTCTGACATATTTTTTTGTTTTGATAAACTTGCAACATCATCTAAAATTAATAAAGATTTATTTTCAGGTGTACCAGCAAAACTTTCCATATCTTGTAACTCATCTAATTGTTTATCATTATAGACGTTTGTAAAAGTTGGCCATTCAGAAGTATGCATACAAAAAATATGTACTTTTGTTTCATCCTTATAATATTGGTTTATATATTTTTTAATAAACGTAGTCTTACCACTTCCAGTTTTACCGTAAACAATGAAATGTAAATTTTCTTGATGCATTTTACCTTGTTTAATATTTTTATTATTAGTTTTATCCTTAATCTTATCCTCATTAGTTTTCCATCCTTTAAAAGTTTTTATTTCTTGTTTATAAAAATTTATCCTCTTTTGTTCCTCTGTTAGAAAGTACCCCATTGATTTCCAATACATATAACAAGATGATAAATAAAAAATATTAAAATACATGCTAACATATTTTTATACAATGAAATTTTAAAAAATTCCAAAGACGTGTAAGATCTGATTGTGGTATTTTGTTATTAAGAGATGAATTAGGGGGTAGTGTCTCTAAATATCTTTTATTATATGTATTTTTATCTATATTA